>VOSG01000093.1:30614-98152 GCA_009761265.1 Halicephalobus sp. NKZ332
TGTTGAAATTTCTCCGTCAATTTTTAAATTCTGTTTCACTGTCGTTGTCTGTTCACCTTCAATTTGAATAGTTGGCAAAACAGTAGTAACAACATCACCAGAAATTTCTAACCCAGTTGAAGTTTTAGGAGATACTGCTCCTGGAGTCGTGAGATCCCCTTCTATTTGTACAGTTGAAGGAGTTGAAGAAGCTGTAACTTCACCAGAAGCTTGTACAGATTGAGATGTCGTTGTTGAAATTTCTCCGTCAATCTTTAAATTCTGTTTCACTGTTGTTGTCTGTTCACCTTCAATTTGAATAGTTGGCAAAACAGTAGTAACAACGTCACCAGAAATTTCTAACCCAGTTGAAGTTTTAGGAGATACTGCTCCTGGAGTCGTGAGGTCTCCTTCAACTTGGACAGTCGAAGAAGTAATAACTTCTCCAGAAGCTTGCAAAGTTGAAGAAGTTGTTGTTGAAATTTCCCCATCAACCTTTAAATTTTGTTTTACTGTTGTTGTCTGTTCTCCTTCGACCTGGACAGTAGTTGGAATCAATGGAGCTGTTACTTCTCCAGAAGCTTCTACTGTATTTACTTTCACAGTGCTCTGAACAGTTGGTAGAATTGTAGACACATCACCAGAAATTTGTTGATTAGTGGTCTTCTCAATTGATGGTGTCGTTTGTTCTCCTTCGACATGAACGGTGGGTGGAACTGATGGAGTTGTCACTTCCCCAGATGTTTCAACAGTGCTCGAAACTTCTTTGATAGCTTGTTGTGTAGTGGATGTGAGAGCAGAAGTCGTAGAAACATCACCAGAAATTTCCAAATGCACTTTCTTTGTAGTCGCTGAAGTTGTTTGTTCACCATCAATTTGAGTTGTAGAAGGTAAAGTCGAAGTTGTCACTTCCTTAGATTTTTCAAGGATTACAGATCCCATAGTTGGAATGTTTGTGGAGGGTTTCAATCCCTCAACTGTTGTTGATTCTGGTTTTTCTGATTCTGTAGAAACTTCTCCTGAGATTTTCGATGAAGAAACCGTTGTTAATTTCACTTCTCCTTCAACTTTAGTTGTCGATGGAGAAGTTGTTGTGACTTCTCCTTCAATGGACACTGTTAATCGACTAAATCCAGCTTCTCCTGATCTTTCTGGAACAGTAGTTCTCGTTGAAGATTCAGTAGCTGTTTTTTCAGTAACATCACCGGAAACGAATACTGTCGTTATTTGTGGAGAAGTAGTTTTTTCTTCTACTATTGGAGGTGTTGTAGTAACTTCCCCAGAAATTTTTTGGGTCACAGGAGCAGTTGTTGTTTGTTCTCCTTCAATAACAACAGTGCTTGCAGTAATTCTAGAAGTAGTAGTTTGTTCGTTATCGACCTTAATTGTATTTTGAGTAACAGGAGAGGCTGTTGATGTTACTTCTCCTTGAACGGTCTCAACAGTAGTTTTCGGAGGAATATCAACGTCAACGACGGATTTAGACTTAGACATCGCCGTTGAACTAGTAACTTCGCCTTCTACTTTCGAGCTTGGAATTTCTGTCGTTTGATGGATTTCACCAGAGATCTCAGAAGTAGTGGATTTTGGAGGTTTTGTGGTGGGCTTTGCTGTGGATTTGCTTGTTGGTGCAGAAGTCGTGGTTGTCAAACTTCGATTGACAAATTTCATGTGAATTTCCATCCTAAGGGTATCTGGCCCGATAGTTGTCGTTGTGGTACTTGTATCGTGAGGAGGTGAAGACTGTGTCTGTGCCAAAGTCTGAACAAACTTCATACCTTTTTTCGTTGTTGGAGAGATCATTGTGACTTCAGCTTCGATCTCGGTTCCTTCTTCTTCTTCCTCGCCCTCAGGAATTTCAGGACTACCTCGAACGATGTGAGCTTGCAGTAGAGGAATAGAATCCGTAACTTCATTAGACACTTGAGACACCGTTGTTGTTTTTTCAGAAGAACGACCTCCATCTACTATTGGTGTTTTTGTAGATGAAACAGGACGAGTAGTCGTGGTTTTTGGATGCTTCTCTGTTTCTTCATAATCAGGTATTTCTGCTTCAGGGATAATTATCTTTTCTGTAGTAGTCACATCTCCTTCTATTCCCTTTGTTGGGAGTTTTGTTGACTCAAATACGACCACGTTTTGTTTAATTGTTTGTTCACCATCAATCAAAATTGTCGGAACAGTAGACAGCCTAATATTTCCATCAACTTCCTTCGGTGGGAATCCAGTCGCGGGATGTCTTACTTCACCTTTAACTTCTGGTGGTTTATTTGTAACAACATCTCCTTCAATTTTAACTGTGGAAATTATAATATCTCCTGCTATCTCCGGAATAGTTGAAGTTTCTGGAAGCTTGCCTCCATCAACAACAGCTGTAGGTTTCTCAGTTACATCTCCACTAATTGATTTAACGGATTTTGTCACTTCTCCATCTGCAGAGACAGTAGATTTGAAAGTTTCCCCAGAAATGTCTTCAATTTTTGTGTTATTCCCAGTTTCGTCAATTTCGACACTGGTACCAGTGAGATTCCGGAAAGAAGGTTCAGGTGGCTTCTCAGTGGCGATTTCTCCAGAAACCCTTGGCACAGTAATTTTCGACGAAAATTCCTCACTACTATCTGAAACATGACTATTTCCTAAGAAATTCCCTTGAAGAAAGAAACCCTGGGAGCCCCGAAAGAATGGTGGGGTCGATAGAAGGAAGAAGGGCTCATGAAACGGTCAAGAAGAAAGAAATATAGATAGCCAACAAATTCCTGCTTACGACTATTGTGTTCTCTACTTGGTTCTTCCGAAAAGTGTTCTTCGCTCTCGACTTCTCTTCCATCTTCTCCGTCGCTGGAGACAGTCACAAAGGAACCCCCGATGATCTCTAATCCTAGTTCTGGAATTCCTGTGGTTGTGAATTCCTCGAATGAAGTAGGGGACACTTTTCCTCGAGCGATGATTATCTGTCCTCCACTCGAGTTCTTCCATTCCCCAAAGGTTTCCGTTATCCACTTTCCTTTCTTCGATTTCTTTCTCAATCCTTGAGTCTCATTGGATTCGGAAGAACGGAAACCCCCTTCCCCTGATTTACTGTCGAGAGGAATAATCTCCAACCCCAGACAATCTGTCTCTGCCGAAGTTTTTGTACAACATTGATATCCACCAATCGTATTGACACACCATGTTCCAACACCTTCTGAACAAGGCTTGGGATTCCGAAGACACTCGTCAATATCTTAAAAAGGCAAAATTGAGAAAATGTTAGTTATGCGTGAATTTTTTGTTAAATATCTTTGGAAATGCAAAACTGTCATTGCTGAATTACTTTCTGAACATCGGGATTCAATTAAAGTTTAAACCAACCGATACATGCCCCGCTCGTCCGGCTCCATTCAAATCCGTCGTTGCATTTGCATCGGTTTTCGAAACACTTTGCATTCTCCGGACAAGTCGTATTTTCATCAGACGAACTACATGCTGGGAGCTCAAGGCTAAATACGATTCCATTATTCAAGATGGCACTGCCGTTGACCTCTGAATTATTGGATCTTCCACGAGCCACTACAATTACACCTCCTGACGAGTTTTGTTGTCGTTGGCCTTTCTCGATTACTTCTAAATTAAAAATGAGAATTACGAAAAAAATAAATTGCATACGAGTGAATCCGACTTTCCTTCCAGAAGCCGTTCTGAGTTCCCCAGAGTTTTCCGAAAAGGAAATCTGACCATTGATAGCATTTATCTCTAGTCCTTTGCATTCCGGCTGAGTGGAATCTCGTCCACAACAAATGTGTCCTCCAAGCATGTTGACACACCACTGCCCAACTCCAGGACAAATTGACTCGTTTTCGCATTCGTTGACGTCTGGAATTTTTTAATTTCATTTAATTCTGCATAGATCAGAGATCGTCTGAATGTCTCGCCACTCACCATTGCAACGCACTTTAGGTTCACCTTCAAAACCATCAACGCAAGTGCAAGTTTGATTCAAGCAGAGTGCGTGAAGGCCACATCCGCCCGAGCAGTAGGCACCTTTCTCTGAAAAAACAAGAATCTTAATTACCAAATGGAAAAAGTAAAAATGGTTTAGGTGTCTTTCACGGACAATGAGCCTTGAAAATTGGGGTCAATGAAAGGAAAATATTAACCTTCGATGCATTTCTGGTCGTCCAACTGTGAATCACAACAAACATAGCCTCCTTCGATGTTGACGCATTTTTCGCCGTTTTGGTCCTGGCAAGGGTTCTCGGAAGCCTCACATTCGTTGATATCTGGAGATTCATTGATATAATGCATAACAAACTAAAGATCGAAACTGACCAGAACAAGTAAATCCATCCCCGGCGTATCCGGTCTCACAAATGCACATCTTCAAGGAAGCAATACAGAATCCGTGACGATGACAGACATCTTCGTTCTGACTACAGTCAGTTACAGCTGAAAATGGCTCTTAATAAATCCTAAATTTCCTTTCCTTACGAGAACAAGTATGTCCGTCTCCGGTAAACCCTTCTTCGCAATTACACTTGTATCCTCCAATTGTATTTATGCAAGAAGCTCTATTATCGCATTTGCCTTCTGCTTTGCATTCGTCGACATCCACACAAATCCCGTTGACCAATTCGTAACCTTTACTGCAAGTGGAAACGCATTCGTAACCTCCGACAGTATTTTGACAGAAAGTATCTTTTGAACAAGTATGGAGTCCAGCTTCACATTCATTGATATCAGCACATTTCTCTAATGGAGTTCCTTTCGGTATGAATCCTTCCGTACAGTTGCAGAAATAGGTTCCGGGAAGATTCACACATCGAGAGTAATCAGTGCATTTAGCGATTCCTTCCGAGCATTCATCTATATCCTGGCAGTTATATCCGTCTCCTTTGAAACCCGGGAAGCATTCACACTTGTAAGCTCCTACAGTATTCGTACAATGGGCCAACCAACTACAAGGTTTCTCTTGACACTCGTTTTTGTCTGAAAAAACGATGATTTCCACTTAATTTGAAGAAAAATATAGACCTGAAAACTCGCAGCTTTGTCCATGGTAACCGGAATTGCAATAACATTGAGCCTTTTCCCCATCATAAAGACAAGCTCCTCGATCGCTGCAAGTGGAGTTGCATTTTCCTTCTAAAAATTAAAAATTAAAAATTAAAAGATTGAAGGGTTAAAAAATAATTTCATTTTAAAAAATAAACTAACTGCAATAGGGGAAATTCTCATCGTCAATAGCTGGATTCCGGAAGCAATCCACCTTCCCATCGCAGAGGACCGACATTTCATGTAGATGGATATCCTCCGGATTTTCCGAGTGCTGGCAGATTACTGTAGCCATGTCGAAGTTGACGACAAAGGTCGGCCTCATCTCGGGCATGGAGGTGTTGATGAAGTTCTTCGTGAGACCATGACTGAGGTTTACCAGACTAATAAATAATACGAAATTTATCAGCAACCGGTCAGAGACCGTCATTGCTGGGACTATGGTATTGGCAATTTCTTGGATGAGCCAGTGGAATTCAAAACGAGCTCTCTCGCCCGTTAACAATCAAGAATCTGAAAGTTTTCAAAGAAAAGTCAAATGACCTTCAAGAGCCGGAGATAAACTCGTGTCAAAAAATTCTACACGACGAGAAACGGTTTCGATCCAAATTTAAAGTCAATGGAGCATCACCGAAGATGTCAAGGCCCTTGGCCCTGTTATTGAGTGGTTCATCTATTTTGGAACATTGCTTGACTTGGGCGTGGAACTCAAAAAGCGCTTGACACGTCCTATTGTCAAGAGGTAGGAAACAAAAATATTGTTACATCTTGTCTCAGCACTTGTTTTCCTGTTCGAACTTTCTTTCTTCTTGGCCAGAATTGAACAATTTGCGCGAAAAATGCCGTTGTTGGGCACGAATAGATTTTTTCATACAGAAATGCGAATTTTGAGTGGGCACTTATATGACTTAATGAACAGGTCCCGTATGAGGAATTTCGTGTCTCTAGGCCGAAGGGACGTCTTTGGGAAGGTTGTCAAACACGTTCAGGTTGATCGTGCCAGCTACCTGTCAACCTATGACTAACCCTTTTTCGAACAGAAGTCAAGCTATTGTAAAGATCAGCGATGGGACAATGACGAAATCTTCCCAATGGAGCTCTTAAATTTTATAGAAATTTAGAGCATTCGAGTTCGGAATTTAATTCTAAAGTTTTTACTATACTCAGGAACACTCCAGTTATTGCAGCTAATTACCCTTGAAAAATTCAAATTACCTGTTAAATTGGTAAAATCTTTTAATTATCATAAAAAGTAGAAATAATTTTTCCGACAAAATTATTTCAGTACAAATTTTCAGAATCCTCCGGAAAATTTCAGAGTCTTTATTTCCGGATACTCGTCCTAAAACTTTCTACTAGAGTCTGAAAAGTCCTAGTCTATAAAAGTTCACAGCAAAGATCAAGCAATTAACTAATTAAAAAATCGCTGGAGAGGTACACATGGCGGTAAAATGGGATATTTGTCATTTTTTGGGCAATTTTGTTTTCTTCAGAAGGAAAGCCGATAGGGCGAGGCAATGTCGAAAGATGAAGTCGTTTGACCGTTGGCAATTAAATGTCAAGGTCTCTGGCGAAAGTGGACCGCAAATTTGATCAAGAAAAAGGGTCGTTTCAAAACTTTCTCCCGCAATCAAAGTCAGTTCTGTCTTTTCACTTTTCTTTCGAAAAACAGTTTTACTGACACTGACCTAGTTTTACTTTTTTCAATAATAAAAGATACGCATATTTTTAACTAAATATTATCGCATTCAGGGACAAATAACATATTTAGTCTAGTTGGACTGATGATTTTAATTTCCGATTACAAACTGGAAAGCAATGGACTAACGAAGTACTTTTATCAATCAACTTGTTTAGTACATATCCATGGGCGAACTGCAGGTAGCATCCGAATGAGTAAGATCACAGTAACAAGCAGTTTGCATTATATTCAATAAACCGCCGTTTTGGCATACTGGTCTGCTACAATCCGGTCCAGACCAGTTATCCGGGCACTTGCATTTAGCATCGATTCCAATGACTTCACCTCCGTTTTTGCAGCGATCGTTTCCTGGAAATACCTTGAAGTTAGAAATTATCCAATGAATCAGCCTACCTAAATCAGCAGTAACGACAAATGGAAGAACTTTTTCATAGGTAGTTCCGTCGGAGCCAGTGACTTCTAAGATGAATTGGCTGTATCCTGCTTCTGTGAGAGGCATTTGGAATGTAGAAGTATATTCAAAAACACAATTAGGGTGTTCTGCTAGACGAGGGATACTGTCAAAAGTTATGTCGGTGACACTTTTCGCATCCTTAACTGTGAAAGCAAGAGTTGGATCTACAAAATCCTTATTTAAAAAACCAAGTAAAAATTGTCATACATGTGCCGACACGAGGGAAAGCCTCAAGATCATCTTGCTTGGTTTCGTTAACAAGAGTCCAAGCAGGAGTGAGTCCGTTACTCACTCGGGCGGAAACAGAAACCAGAGGATTTTTTGAATCCACTGTAAAGCTAATCGTTTCGGCAGAACAGCTGTACACTTTGGTGAAATCGCTGTCGATTGGCTCTTTTTTGCAATCATCAAGACCAGTTATTTCTGGTAGTTCCGATGACGAGAATGTTAAGTATACTGATGCATCCTTTTCAACATTAATAGTACCTTTACCACCATTATACAGTACTTTATAATAGTTCAGTGATGTCGGGCTTTCCAGAATATTGGTGATGTACTGAAATTAAATTCTTATAGTATTAAACTCAATCTAAAATACCTCATCAATGCCGCTTGAGTAAGAATCTATATCAACTCTGTCTCCTCCAGTTACTCGAACAGCATCAATGGTTTTATTATATGAATCTCCAGTGAAAGGCGAAGGAATAACAGCACTGATGAAGAGCTCTTGTTTGAACCCTTGAATAGTAGTGTAAAAATAGTTCAAGTCTGTTTCGTTGCCTGGAGAATCAAAGTAGATGGCATCAGAGTCATGAGCAGCTAGCCAGAATAGACCTCTGACTCCTCTTCCGATCGGTTTCAACCCATATTCAACCAAGGTCGTCAAATTGAATTCTGTATCAGAGCCACATTTTACAAGTTCTAAGCTGTTTTGATAGACAGAATATTTTTCGATAGCCTCTGTGAACTTTTTTGCAGAGGTTCCGAAGTAGATAGTCGTTACTAAAAAGAAAATTATTAGGTACTCAAGTTTTCGGGAAAACTTACTCGGTCCACCGACACAAGAAGCAAAAACGTTGAATTGCCAGATATTTGCCAGACTGGTGTTATCAACATTTTTGATAGAAGTAAGGATATTGCTCAATTCAAGCCGACTTTTGTAGAGAAGTGCTATGGTAAGGGTCCGGTAATTAGTTTCAGCAGTTGTTTGATATGGTTGTGAAGTACAGGAACCAATTTCACAATAATCTCCTGTATAATCGTTTCTGCATTGACATTGATAGGTATTCGCAGATTCGTTGAAGAAGAGGTTTCCGTTCTTACTACAGTCAGGTACAGTACACTTGGGACCACGATTGTGAGGAGAAGTCACATTCAAACATTGACACGGTAAAAAGGGAGCTGGAGTTGGTGGCATAGTTGGTCCTGATTCTGTAGTGGAAGTCGGGTTTTTCGTTGGTACAGATGATGTTGATGGTGTTGTTGATGGTAACGTCGATGGTAATGTTGATGGTGATGCTGACGGTACTGATGGATTATCAGGACAAGTAGGCTTTTCTTTGACGGGAGCACACCAGAAGTGAGTAATTTGTTGTCTACTGATACCGTCCTGACCCGTAAGAATCAGCTAAAAACAAAATTGCACTTTGTAAAAAACAACGATAACTTACATTCATTGTGTAATATCCACTCAAATTCGGTCTTTCAACATTGCATTTCTGATGGCTGTCGCAGGGAAACGGATTGATGAAAGATTTGGTCGAGCAATCTTGATTATTTTCCGCCATAGTAGCCAAGTTGTAATTGTCAAAGGTCGGCACATAGTTACCATTACAATCATAGAATTCGACGGTAATGTTAGCTACGTTATCAGCAGCGAACCCATTCAAGGAGACTTGTGGGATAGCCATAATATCCCATTGAGGTCCCGGTATTTTTTCGTATCCATTTTCAGAGTCGAGATAAGCAATATCGTATACAAAATATTCTTCTGGCTCTCTTATCTGCCAGAATCGATGAGCGATTGTAGATAAATTCGCGATTTTTCCGGAGTTGGTTATATAAACTTCGTACTTCGTTCCCGCTGGAATATCCTTATTCAAGACTCCGTGGGCCTAAAATAAACACGTAAAATAGTACAAAAAGAACGAGATACAATGTTCGAAGCAAAATCCGGACTATTCCCGGCTCCAACGTAAATAAAGATTGTTTTGTTAGTTTGAATATCTCTGAATGTGATTGAAGAGTCGAACCCATCGCTAGTAGCTAAAACAAATTGCTAGTCTTTCATTGCCTGGGAAATACTTACGGAGACCAATGTAGAAAGCACTGTAGAAAAATTTACGACTCCCTGTGAAGCCTGTTAAGTCGATGTATCCAACGAATGCTTGACTGCCCACATTGATAATCGTATTTCGAGACGTGGCGAGCTTGTTATTAAAAGCATACTGGTGGAAGGCAACAAAGTACTGAAGTATTTTGATGAAAACATGAAAAGAAAAAGAAACAAACATTGGCTAGAACATAGGTTCCATTGTTGGAGAATCCAGCATTAGTTTGAATAATCAGGAAATGACCATCGCTGACAACGGCGAGCTGTTCGTAGAAGAAGAACTGTGGAGAAGATTTCAGTTCCTCCAATGCGAAGGACGGATAGTAAGAAATATCCATAATGAGATTAATTTTGATCTGTTTGGTGGTGGCACGTTGAATAATTTCGGTCTTCTTGACGTCATCGTCAGGAATGGGCAAGCCACTTACCATAACGGTTATTGCAGAGTTCACATTTACATCAATGTCTGTTAAGATACCAAGTAGCATGTCCAAAATATTACTAGTGTCAATAGGAGGATTTCCGTCATTGGATCCATAAGACAAGTTGTGTGTGTAGTTCTGGAATTGAGCGTAAGAAGATGTCGAGACTTTGTCACTTTTGTAATCAAATTCGTCGAAATCAAATGGCACAGCGATAAAGTTCTTGTAGTTGGATTCTGCGAAGTTTGCATCCAAACCGAAGACCCCGGCAAGCAGATGGTTTCTCTGATCAACAGTATACTGATTGCTCAATGCGATAACAAGCGAGGGAAGATTTCCATTATTTTCTTTAGAAGGCCAACATTGAGAGCCAGGGATTTCCGTGGATGTTGGTAAACTCGTTGACGTAATTTCGTCTGTTACCGTGGTCGTCTCTACTGCGACAGTAGAAGTATCAGCAAAACCCGTTCCTGAAGAACTAGCATCTGTTTCGTCGCTACTGGCTCCTGTAGAAGAGGAAGCTTCTCCAGACGTTATGGTAGTAGATGAAAACGCAGACGTTACGGCAATAGAGGAAGACACGGACGATTCTACAATTTCTGGGGAAGTAGTGGTCACGCTGATGCTTGGAGTCGTGGGGGTAAGAGCCTGAGGATCAGCAGAACACTTGATAGGGACGTATCTCATTTCGAAGTATTCTCCACCGAACTTCGTAGTGGTGAATTGAATATTGAGCCAGTGATGACCAGCATAATTTTCCGTTACTGAACAAGAGATTGGTTTCTCAGAGACGTACTCGAATGTTGCTTCATTTTTACGGAAGGCGACTGCTTCACCAGTTTGGAATTCATTTTGATATGTCACTTGGTTCACCACATAGGATCGACTATCGTTCGTTTGGATATTTTCAATGTGGAATCTGACGTACAGTGGTAAATCTAAAAACATTATTAAGACCTTAATCTGTTTTAAATGAGCTCACTATGTTTCATTCCAAAGTAAGCTGTATCTGTTTCAGGACTGTCTGTGAAAGTTGGGTAGATTTGTACCCCAGAAACAAGTCCTGGACCGAAACCACTTGCGAACACTTGTATGAACATTGGTGCTTGACTGAGCACTTGCAAAGTGCAATTCGATTCCAATGGTATAACCGAATAGATACTCGGAGAATAACTATTCGCGCTGCTAATTGTCTTCACAAGAGCACTTCCATTAACAACTGTTGGAGGAGTCAAAGAATCAGTCAGTACAATAATATTCTGATTGTCGATTGGGTTACTGAAATTAATCGACTGAGTGAAACCAGATGTGATTTCATTATAGGCAAGGAGTTGAGCGTTGCTGTTCATCGACATGACCTTGGCAACCTGTAAGATCGTTAAAACAGTTAAACTATCACAACACATACTGCAATCGGACTTGTATACTTGTATGTCATAGTGAAGAAAGTTCCACCGGTATTGAACGCCAAGGTTCGCAGTAAACTGACATCTGTACTGGAGTCACACAGAATAATATTGAAAACGAAGTAGACATTGATCTGAATGTTTGATGAATTCTGTTATAAATAAAAGATGACATACCCGAATTTTGAAAGCGATAGCAGTTTCTTCTAGTTTCACATATGATTCGTCATGCAGTGGATACATTGTGTAGAGGTTGATAGACGTCTGTGAGAATTTATTTTTTTTGATGAATTTGAGTAGAGAAGGAAATAAAGTCTGATTCGTGCATGAATAGGTAGTATTTGTTGTGTTGGCGAAGAATTCCGTCCCGTTTATTTTGTCCATAAATTCTTGCTTATTATAAGGTCCATCACAGCCAGAATTTACATCTGGTTTATCCTCTCTGTAACCGTACAAGTAGTAGTCAGCGTAAACATTGTTCACAAAAGCCAAATCGCTTTGGATAGCATTCACATAGTCTGGCCACGTATTGTATATAGAGGTTATTTCGGTGTTGACGAAGTGGATCAAAGATGGTTTCTGAACTTGGAACAACTTTAGAGACGGGAGGGCCTCTTGATAAGCTTCACAGTACTGTCCATAATAGCCAACAGGACAGAAACAACGATCAGCATTCTCGGATAAAGGATAACCTCCATTTAGACACTGTATGATCTCGCAGTTGTCTCCCGCAAAGTACGTCGGGCATTCGCATACTGTACCGTTAGCAGTTCCACCATTCAGACAGCCATCACCTAATCCCCCCACTAAAAACCGATATTACTAAATACTAGTTTATTCCGGACAAACCAATTAGAGTTGTCACCCAGACTAGCAGTAGCTGCCAGTGTCTCATCGTTACTGTAAAAATTAAATTAATAAATCTTCAATATCACCCGAATTGTAGAAACGGAGCAAAGAAGCGGATACTGATTATCAACTGAATAGTGAGTGCTTCCTATTGTTTGTAATGAGATTCACCACGCCTAGATACACCACACCCAGAAGTAAAGTATTTTTCGTCTTATCGTTATCGGAACTCATTCTTTGATAACCGTGCTAATGGTAGTCGTGATATCGATCTGCCTGTCATTTGAGATATGGGTGCAGCTTAACATTAATTTATTGCTGCTTCTTTTATTGGAAGTTCAAAAAACCAGTAAAGAATTCAGTATCTGTCTCCAAGATAGGTAACTTTGCTTTTATTCCACAAACTGGGACACGTCGAAGCATGACATTCAAGTCAATTAAATGAGTATCGAAAGGGTCGATAGGGAATTACTATCTCATGTGACATCACTAGGATATAACGCTCATTACATATAGTTAGCTACTGGCACGCAATAAATAAGAGAAGAGCCGGGATACCAATTAATATATACAATGAACATTGTTAAAAAGCTTCGGCAGTACGACATGCTAGGCCGAATGTGCGATGATTTCAGTTTTGTGGAGACGAAACGTTGCGATTCACGAATTCGAGCAGACGGCGGGCGTACTGTTCAGGCTTGACTGTGGATATATTCTCTGCCTCCGATCCGTACTTTACTGACTTGGCTGCCGACGCAGTCCGCTTCTTGACGCCGTAATAGGTGAGAATATCAACAAGACCGATGAAATAGATCAACTTCTTGGGTGATTCTGCAATGGTTCGTCTCAACTAATTTCTGAGAGCAGAAACAAACCTGAACTAGAGGGGATTCCGAAGAACTCATCGTCGAGATTGAGATCTCTGGTTAGTGAGATGAAGGCGCCGACAGAGACGACTGGGCTATCTGGGGGAGTTTGTACTTCTTCACCGGAGTCTGGGTCAGAGGAATGTGCTTGGGCAGCCAGAGCCTCTGCCTCTTCCTTCTTGTTTTGCTCAACGTCATGGATCCCGACGAGTAGCGAGTAATCCATCAACTTCAGCTTTGTAAGGAAATCGGTGTCGCTCTTTAGCAAAGACATGAGCTGTTCTTTGGCATCTGCAGGTAGCATTAACTTATCGTTGTCTTCAAGAAAATCATTATCTTTTAGAGTTGGCAACTCTTTCGTCTTCTCTTTTTCACTCGCTTGTCGCTGAACAGTAGAACCCTTCAGGTCATATTTCTTGTGGATAGCGTACTTTCCACCGAATATGTTCCGCATGACAAGCAGATACGTATCCGAATTGTCCACGGTGACTCGATAGAGACCGAGGAACTGCGGGAGCAAGGTTTTGCCGTGTCTTTCGACGACGTACCCATGATAGTCTTTCAGAGTCGCGTGGATCTCAGCAACTGCTTCAGAGTCAACCACTTTGATGACGAATTTACGATCATATGATACAAACAACCTAGACGCTCCGCTGCTCTCGTGGAGATCGACTTCAGGTTCATAGGAAGTAAGTGATATCTATAAGAACGTGAGCATGCGATATATCGAAAACTGCCGAAACTTACTAGATACTCAGACTGGTCCACCCCGAACTGTTCTCTGATGTTCCGGAATACATTAGGGCAATAATCTTTAATTTTGAAATGACTGGGCATGTTGTCTTTGTTAAAGGCATGATAATCGATCTTGATTTTGGCATAGGCTTTGAAATCATCGGGCATTAACAATCCGGGAGGTGGGACGTGCATCAATTCTCCAATCTGAAAATGATGTTGGAAGCTTCATATATGGAAAAACAACTTACGGTGTGGTTCACGCCCCACATGAATACTGAAACAACGGGTTCCTTGGCTCGGAACACTTTCCATTTCGGGATCAGTGGTTTGCCACGTTTGATCCTGCCCAACGATCTGGGAGTCTTCTTCTTGGAAGCCATGCAAGCTGATAAAGAGACAATTTAGATATATCTTCACAGAAAATGAGAAGAGCTCAAATCCCGAGAGAGCTGGGGTCGGAACGCATGACAGAAAAGAGGCCAGCGTATTTATTATCGATGGCAGAAGTCAGGTTCAGAGGGCACGCAAAGAACTTGTCTTCAACAATTGCAAATGCTCAAGGACGGAGCTAAGGACCGAAAATGAAAGTCAAAATAAGTGCACATGACTGGTAGGGGTAGCTAATGCCGTCTTAGGTTTATCAAACGAAATCTCGTCCCATCCACCCTCAAAATACAAAGTGAACGCGAGGGGAGACAATGGACGCACAGGGCCTCGTACACAGTGGCCCAGGTTAATGTTCGATATATCAATTTGCACACCTCGCGGCAGTGCAGATCTGAACGACACGGTTTTCAAAGTCCGTTTCTACTTTCAAACGTTCACGTCAGTTGAGAGAAAGAAGAACCAAGGGCATTTGAATTTTCAAATCCGGAAAGAAAAATTCGATTCTGTCAATAGTGAACAAAGACGGGGCGTCGCTTTCGAGACGCGCATTTCACAACGAAAATGAAATCACCGATCGCTCGTCTAATGTCGCTTTTGAGTCTGAAAATATCGGTTTCCGAATATACACCAGGTCCGCAACTCATCAGCTTTGTCGACCGGAAGCGTGGCGCCAGCCACTTCGATTTTTGTCCCACACTATTGGACGTTTACGATTTCCGCAACGAAATGCCACAGCTTGCATTGTCCTCCTAGTCGCCTGCGGCGTGCCAATGGCTGCTTGTCTCTGGAACGAGCTTTACATGTTGAGATGTCCAGGCTCTTATTAAATTCTTGTCTTTGCAACTTACAATACCTAGAACTCGAAAAATTGCCTCTCAAATAAACTTTCGAGGAATTAAAGTAGGACTTCACAGAACTTCATACTCAATATTTTTTATTTTAATTGAGTACTGGAGAGAGACAAATTGAAATTTCAATTATCCAAACCATTGCATTCAAAATCAAGTAATCAAACGTGTTCGATTTTTCCCTTTGAAAGGTTCGCGAGAACATGACATTCCGAAGTTTCATAAAGGCTTTGCACACACACGCACACATGCAAGGCAGAAGGTTAAAATAACAAAAAGCACGTGTGAATCTTCAACCTCTGTTTTCGTGAAATCGAATAATCAGCTCGTGAGGGACTAGAAAAAAAGTGTCAAAAAGCCTCGGGCAACGATTTCCTTTGATAAGCAGCTTATCTTCAGCGAATCCAGCTTTTTTTAAATTTCAATTACATATCGAGGACTTGGTTTTAGACGAATTTGAAAAAACTTAAAAAAACAAAAGTGACAAGTAAAACACTCAGGGGAGAACTCTGGACAGCTGCACTCTAGTCGGTTTTGAGGTACGTGAGATGATTGTGACAGAGTTAGCAGAAATTTATAATTTCTCCATGTACATTAGCGGGAAAAGGATGTTGCTGAGTAATCGGTCATATTTTCTGGAATTGACATTTCGTTTGGCATTCAATGGGGCTTTAAATGCGAAAGAAGATAAACATTTTATTTTTTCTTTAGACATTTCAGTTCATTTTGCCAGTTATTAAGAGAAATGAGAAGTATCACAATGGCTTTCAACAACCTTCTGAGTGTATGCGTATACGAGATAGAAGTCACGGAACAACTGAATTGGAAATAAACTTTTTTGACGACGAGAAAGATCGAAGCTCTTTTGTATTGCACAGTCCTGAAGACTCGACGAAATGTGAAGTAATACACGAGTTTTGCAATATTTTGCTTGTGCGTACTCTAAATAAGGCTTCTGAAGAGAATTGCGAGAATGGAAAGCGAAGAAAGGTAATGCACGAGAGAGGTGATTGACTAGTACGGTGAGAATCGACGACCAGCTGCAGTAGATTGGAGAACGGCGGAAGCCGCGGAGCCATTCGCGTGTTCTGACTTCAGAGGAGTTCCACCGACCCCCATCGTCCGGCCAACCAACATGCTGAAATGATTCTGTTATTGGATCTATCGATACGTGGTCAACTCACCTATTGTTAAGTAGGTAGGGCTGAGCAAAGTTTTGCATGTAGTCAAGTGTTTGCTCTGACATGGCATTCTGATTCTGAGCAGCAGCGACGGCTTGAGCCACAGCAACAGCTTGTTGTTGCTTCTCCTCGATCCCATTCTGCTGAGACTGCTGGACTTGCTGTTGTTGTTGCTGTTGCTGGGCCCAGAAGGCGGCAGCTGCAGCCGGATCCTTCTGGAACAGAGCTGCTGCTGCTGTCGTGGAATCCATCGCTCCGTTTGCTGCCGAACTGACTACAGTAGCTGCAGGGAGATTCATGAGACCATTGGCCAGAGACGGGTTGGCAAAGATAGCAGCTGCTAGAATACCTTATTGAGAAATAATATACGGAACTTAAAGTTGTCAAAAATGGTGCATTGTACACGATAATCTTACGTTTGGACAAAATAGAGCAATTTTAACGAAAATATGAGAAATGAAGAAAACAAAGTGCACCATGGTGAAGGAGTTGTGTTCAATGGATTGATGAAAGCATACCTGCAGGAAAGTTGAATCTGGGGACGGCAAGTTGGAGTCTAGTCAGCTGAAAACAAAGCACAGGAGGATAGAGTATGAAACATGTGTCGTTCCATTAGTAATAAAAATTTGTAAATGAAAATGCAAATGCGGGATGTCCGACAAGATTCTCAGAAAGTCTTGAGGGGAACATTTCGGCTTGGTTATGGATTCAAAGGTAAAGGAAAGGATCCAAGTCCGGGGACCTCCAACCGAGACGGGAATATGGCTCCCAATCAAACAAATTAGCTTCGAAATTCGCTAGCTCAGTCAAGATTCAATTTTCACGCATTGCTTTCAGAAACCAAATTACCCGATTTCTCTCGGAGGAAAACTAGTGCACACTTGGGCTGCTTTTCCTGTGGATTCGCATGTCAACTTGATTCCAAGCGAAATCATTCTCACAAGGGTTTTGTTCAGGGATTGGGGTCTGGGGCAAAATAACTACGTTAAACTTCGATCTACAAAATAACACAGGTCGTTTTCTCAGTTTTTGGCTTTTTTGAAGCAACACAAACATGAACGAATCAAGAACTCACGTCATGCGAAGTCAGAACACTCGGGTTGTACCCGACGACAGTTGCGGCGTTCTGGGCGGCAGCTACTTGCTGGGCCTGGAGTTGTTGCTGAGCTTGCTGTTGAGTCTGCTGATTTTGCTGCATCATAACGGCTGTCAGATGTTGTTGGGCTTGTTGTTGGGCCGCTGCTGCAGCTGCAGCAGAGCTCGCGATCAGAAGAGGGTTGTATGAAGGTTTCGGCCTGAACGGGAGATTTGTTCCCTTCGGGGGTGCCTCCAGAAGAATCTGACAGATTTCTTTCATGCAATCGATAATAGCCGAGCAGGTTCCACTGATAGTCACTGCTCTTTCCGTCGACCCAGGAAGCATCTCGCTGGCTACTTGGATGGAGGCTCCTGTAGATTCCCTGATTTCCTTTATTTTGGACCCCTTTTTGCCGATTAAAGATCCACATTGTGTAGCAGGAACAATTAGCCTCATCGTGATGGGGGGCTGAGGCACGCTATTGGGCAATGCTTGCAGATCCTAAAGTTTCGGTGTAGTCAAAAGTACCCGTGGGAAGAAAATTGATACCTCTTCAGACTTTCTACATATCATAGAAAAAGCTTTGTGAATAGTTGTAGTGTTACCCGTAATCGTAACAATTCTCTCCGGACAAGAACCATCGGATATGTTTACCTTGGCGCCGCTCTTTTCACGAATCTGCTTCACGTGATCACCTTTCTTCCCTATGATACTCCCGACTTCCTAAAGATGATAGGCTTTAAATTTCACTATTATCGAAAAACGTACTTTTGACTGCATGAGGAGTCTGATAGTGAGAATGACTGACATCTGGGGAGTCCCATTAGAGGTCCCTGGCACTTGCCCGTTGCTGGACTGACCGTTGAGAAGACCGCCATTCTCATACTGCGATACTTCTCTATCCATCTGTAAAACACAAAAGTACAGTAATTTCAGAACAAGTCTTTTTGGAATTTTAACGAGAGAACACGAATAATGAGACAATAGGAGCGAATTGTCCTTAACCAAGGAAACCGCATCTGGACTTGCCACAGGGGACAAGGAAAAATGAGCGACTGTGGTTCCACGAAGCTTGGGATCTTTTCGAAAAAGCCGCGCCTACAATTTACTGACTGCTGGATAAAAAAACAAAAGAGGGAATTGGATAAGTTGGTGTCCTCAGATACACTTCCTTTGCGCAACGAATTCATCAAGAAATTCAAATTTTCCGGAAAGCCAATTTTGGGAGAAAGAATCGTCCGGTAAATGAGGAAGGATAGTAAATTACGGACGGATGCAGATTTATTTCTATTGATAGGTGGGAATTCGATTGACGAATTGAATCATCCTTGTTTGAAAACAAGATTGGATTCGAATGTAAAACAGAAAGAATGACAACTAAAATTGGCCTTATTTGACTCGTCAACGGAAAAAGATGTTGACAAATGACTTTCGCAAACGACAAAACTCTCACAACAGGCATCTCCCATGTCTTCCAATAGAGTTAGAGACGCTGACCACGTCAAGAATTTCTGATAAGACTAGTCGACGGTAAGGAGTGGACTTATCAGTAGTCTTTGAGAAATTTTAGCTGCCAGCTGAAGGGTATGGAAAAGGACGGGAGGGCTCAAAAGTATCCGGTGTCCTCTTGAAAACAAATGAGCACACAAAAGACAAAAATGAAAAATTCAAAATGCTTGTTGAAAAGATCGCGGCGGTCTTTTTGGCTTTGACAGTCAAGCAAGTCCGGCCACTTGAAATCTGAAGCAGGCAAATGCACTGACTATAACACTGGCGGCGTAATCTCTCAAAACAAATGGTAGACAATGTTTTTTCCTGGACGAATCGGAGATTACAAACTCAAGAATCGGAAGCATCGGTAAGTAGACCATGATTACCGCTCAAATGGACAGGAAACCCGGAAATGCATGAAAAACTAGAATGTAGAAACAGGACCCAAAAGTTTCGACATAAGAAAGGAAATAAATCGAGATTAAGTAAAATTTGGTCAACGACAATGGGTCCTCAAGCCTCTCATCAACATCAGACAAATTCCATTTATTTATTCGAAGACAAAGACGGCCAGCGGCTTAGCACAAATATAATTCAAATGTGCTCCGTCCCTCTCGAATGATCAGTGTTGACTTTGTGAAACTGACCCAGACTTTGATCGAGAGATCCCAAGCCCGATTAAGGATGAAAATCTAGTGTAAGCATGGAATTACTAAACCGCAAGGAAAACCTGAGGTTTTACATCGAGGTTCAAGGTCAGTGTCGAACAAGAAAGCAAAACGAAAGCTAAGCGGCAAAATAGGTGGTGGCAAGTCGAACCTCCACGCGAAAAAGCGAAGCGCCAATGGAAGACTGGTTAAGCAAATATTTGCGGAAGCGGGGTACGAAGGAAAGGACGTCGGTGGTCGATTTGCTCGGCCCCAACCTAAGTCTTGGGTGAAGCTTCTCATTTTCCTCTTTTTTATTGTCAAGAAATTGTACCTATGCGCAATTCGGCAGATCCGAACAATGAATTTCTCTCTCGAGCTTTTAGCCGAGCTTAAAAGTTTGGGATTAATTCGATACGTCCGGGTTATCGACTTTAAAGTTTCCATTCAGATCCTTTTTTAGCTCTTGGTTTTCGAACGGACACTTAAGATAAACAATCATCGTCTGAGAATGGGAAGTGCTCCTGGGGTTTATCCAGGACTTGCATATACTGTAAAGCGTTCAACTCGAAAAACAAATGCACTCGAAATGTTCCAGAAACAAGATTTCTCGCTTTCCCAAGGAAACTGACAACTGTCGCGAAAATGCCCAAGGAGGGAAATCATAATTGAAGTCGACAAGATGGCACAATTTCTTCGTCGATAAATCAAAAGCAAGAAATTAGATGTAATTTCCTACACACGGTTTTAAATTAGAATAGTAACGTTTTGAAATCTCATGGAAACCTTGGGAATGAAGACCTGAAATCGATAATTCCACGATTTGCTAGAAAGTAAAACTTGTATCAAGACAAGTTCCTAAAAGTATACTTGATTTTAAAAGCAGTACAATTGGAACGTTGCCAATTTCGTGAGAAATTTGAAATGCTTGAAAGTAACCAATTAAGATAGTTAGAATTTTTCATAATTCAACAATCATTTTTGGAACCATTCAAAACCAAGATGTAGAAGTTTCGAAAAATTCCAAATCTATTTCGAGGTGTTCCCGTAAAAACACCTATTGATGATTTTTTTAAATGGTATGATTTTTCATAAACGGGTTGACAAATATAATAAAACGGAAAAGGTGAGGCTTTGAGGATTGGGAAAACAGTTGAGAAAATATTTGGAAAGGTGCTAGGGGAACATAATAACAAGCATGGAAGGAAAGACTGGTGTTTCCGTGTTGTTCTGAGAGATTCTTATCAGAGTACGGCGCTGACGGGAATCAACGTTTTGAGTTCACTTGCTTTCTCTACGAGTCTCCTTTTGGAGAGAAAAATGAAGAAAGTGGTAGGAGTATGGATGATTGCCTCCACTTTCATCTGTCCAAATAAGGTCAATTCCTATGCAAGGACAATTCCTAAGGCAATTGGGCCATTTAGAGGACAAGTACAGCTTCTTCTAAGAATGTCTACTTGTCAATCATTTTTATATACATTAAACACGTACACACCTGCCAGTGTCGTCTTCAGCTTGCCTGCAAACCCACAGGCAATCATAGACAACGGCAAAGTTTAGCCAATTTCTAAAGTCTTCAGTCTGGTTCGCAATCATCGTTCGTAAAAGATTGTATAAACAAAGTGTAAGATTTATGTAACATGGATTTTTAATTGGAGAAACCCGACCCATGATAAAGCTGAAATAGGAATCCGAATGCCCGGATCAAATCTTGGGATTAGTATAAAGACGAATAGTATAGACAAATATGAAGATGTTTTCGTGCACGATTTTCGGGGCCTTTTAGAAGTAGAAGGAATTCCAAGGGAAAGAAAAACAAAAAGTCATTCCTGGCAGATTTGTTAAATCTCGTAAATCGACCACAAATTAAAAGAACAAGTCAATTTATCGGACACTCGTCATCTTCGTCACTGCTGTCATTGAGACATATGATATCCAAGAGGACAAAAGACAGGTGGGAACAAGATTTCGCCGACTTGCTCCACCTCGGAAATGGCCCTATTCCAGAGTGTGAAAACGAAGATAACTTGACATATAATAAAAAATATAAGAAATTGAACACGGAATTGATCGAAGGGTTCCAATTTAAAATCCAGAAACGTCTAGCAAATTTTTTCGTCCGAAAACTGGGAGACGAAAACGGACGGCAAACTGACGGTGCTTCTCCACCAAACGCGAAGCCATCCCATAAGTATGCAAATTGGCGAATTATTCATAGTGAGAAGAAGACTAAAAAGTTGAAGCTGAAATCCGGCTTCTTTGGCAAACATCAAAACAAGTATTCAACTGGGCAATACACATGTTTTACTAAACTGAATTGGGGACACTTGGCGCCCTTTGTGGCTGAATTCAAAACCGGACGAGACGGTGTGATTCATGAATCTCAATTTCAAAGGAAAGTTTTCGGCTTGATTGCCCACATTGTCGTCCTGCGAAGACAATCCTTGGTCCACCCATGGAAACGGCCAGCAGAGAACGGAATGACATTACAATTAAAAACCATAACAAATTCATTTAAAAGAGTAATTAATGACAATTTAATTATCCTTCTCGATGGACACAGAATAGTCGCTGTCTCGGACAACACTGAAGTTCCTCTGAGTACGGTATCCAACTCGCACAACGGCTCGAAAGAAGGCCCAGTTCCCGGAATTGGACTGTCCCAGAATATGGATCAGAAAAGAGAACTATAAGCTATTGAAATTTTAGACGAGTTCCCTTCTGGCTGAAAGAGATACTGCTACTTTGGCTACTTCTTTTCTTTTAGTGTTCATTCTCCAGTTAGTAAACTTGAGCGGCTCATTGCCGCCAGGACGAACTTCTTCGTTTTCGACTGCACGGTGCCAACCTCACTAGCCGACTTTTCAGGCACAATGCCCTGTGGCAGGATTTCGGTCATCCTAGACGAAGAAGCGACTAACCAGTTCCGACTGATGCACTCCTCCCGATTGTTGCGGTTCGAATTTCATTTTTGGCATTTTACACTAATTGCATGCAAAGCCTAATACGAGAAACGGAGGGATGTGGAATTTCCTTCGGCAATTATGTGATAACTCAGTTATTTTTAGTCGAAGTCGGAATTCCAAGGAACCCTGAAAATCAACAAGGGATGGGCATGGGTAGAGACGTTTGCGAATAATCATTTCAAGAGTCAATATCGATTCCGAAAGTGCTGTAAGGAAAGTTTATTCGTTTTAACAAGAAAAATCAGATCGGCAATCTTAATTTCTGTAAGTATTCGTTCTGCTGGGATTCTAATCGTTGGAGTTCTTGCAACTCTATCTTCAATCTCTCCAATTCCACTTGCTTTTCGTGCACGAGAATCTGAAAGTTGAATCGCTTATAATACTAGACGAAATAAAATATATCTTAGATATTAGGATAAATAAAATCTATTATTGATGTTAAAGTAAACAAAATATATTGTTGATATTACGATGAATAAAAATATATTATTGATGCTAATATAAATAAAATATATTATTGGTATTAATATAAACAAAATATACTTTCGATATTAATAAAGAAGATATGTCCTTGATATTATATGCAATGAATAAAAACGTACATTCAGTTGTTGTTTTTCCTCCAGTCTCTGGCTCTCAGATTGTTTCGCAGCGTTCTGAGCACTCATCGCTCTCAATCTTTCGGAATCCGCGATTTTCCCCAACTTAAAAATTATTTCGATAGTTTGTAAAAAATCAGATCAAGGAACCTACTTCCGTCATCATCTTCGCCACAGAATCCACGAGTTCATCGAAACGAGTCAATTTTTCGACGAACTTTGTGGTTTCCTCATTTAGATGAGAAGAATCTTCAACCAAATCTAAAATAACTTTATTTATAAAAATGTAAATAATTAAATAAATACAACCTGGATTAACAAGTCGGACTTGATTTAGCTCGTCGATAACGATATTCGAGGAATTATCCATTTTGGGCACCGTTACTAAGCACAGATGGAAATTATCGAAAATGAAATGTTTTTGCAAAAGTATCTCGTGTCGTCATGACGACTAAAGGCGCGAATTTTCTTCGTTTGAAGTTCTGAGGACCTTCTTGGTGCAGTTACTGTAAGTACTCTTCCCCGAAGAGAGTTTATTGTGTTGTCAATTTTTGCAACATTTCGATTGAAAATAACTTTGCAGTTTCACTCATCGAAATTGGGTTTCACTTTTAAAAATTCAAAAGTGTACGATAACGATGTACTTTTCATTATAAAAATATTTATTATCCATTATTTATTTGTTCAAAGTTTTTCGATGAAGAACGAATAAAAAAGTAATGTTCTGCAACTGTGTATTTTATTTGAAATATTTAATTTATTATTCATGATTTGTTTGTTGGACATTAGCTCTATCGTTGGAAACCACATGTAACACGTTCCACAACTCTGTCTATCTACAAAATTGATTTTACTTATTATCCATAAAATATCTATCGAAACTTGGTTTTGTTGATTGAATCCAAATATGACAAGCTCTGTAACTGTACTTTCTTTAGACATATTTATCTCATTTATGAGTAATAGTACATTTGTCAAAAGCTAGTTTCATCAATGAGAGAAAACACAATGTACTTTACAACTTTGTTTCGTTTTGAAGTATTTATTTAACTTATCGGTCACGATCAACCCGTTAGGAGCTAATTTTGTCGGTGAAATCTACATGTGGGAAGTGATGTCCTGCGGCTGTGCCGTCTGTCTCGGGTCATCAAGGCCCGTGTTTGAGGAGACAGATGATCGATCCGAAAAGATGTCACACTGTGGTTGTAAGTAATGTTTTAGCTAGAAACAAAGTTGAAATTACTTCCTTAAAAATCTAGTTTTTATTTCGAGCTCATTTTGCTTTTTTTAAACTAAATTTCATGAATTTCTTCGAATATTTAATTCAATGCAGCCCTTGAATCTTCATCACCCAATATCCATTCTTAATTATTTTTATAGAAGCTTTGAACACTGGGTCGTTCATAAGTTGTGTTTTTTTGGTTTGTTTTTCGCTCTACTTTCCACTTTATTAAAAGATTCCGAGCTTCAAGAACTGCAACTCTTACGCTGTTTATTAATAAAAAGATGAAAAAATGTCAAACTTTTGTTATCCTCAGTTTTCAGAGCGAGTCCTCATCCCCGCATTCGTTCTGGTTAAGCGTTTTGCCGATGGCAATTGTTCACGACATTTGGGTGAGGTGAAAAAAACGAGGCCAAAAGTTTGCTTTATCGTTAGTTGAAGCTATTTCTATTTCCAAATTTGACGGGGGCAACATGGAATTTTGCTTCTGCGCTGTTCTCTTGACTTGTGAGCAGAAAATTTCGCGTTTGTTTCTTCCTGATGGAATGCCTTTGGCGCCCTTAAATCGTTCCTTTCGACATTTCTTTTATGACCAAACCTCGATCGCTCCATCATTCCTTTTTCATCATTTTATTAAAGTCCTCAAGTGTATTGTTCGAATTCACGAAAAACCATACTGTACTAGGAACTGAATAAATCAAATTTGTGATTTGTTTTTCCCTCGGGGATCAGAACCATTTTTATTTTTGAAAAAGAAAAAATATTTTGGCAAGGAGATACGTCACTTCTTAATCCAGAAAAATACTTGTTTATGTTTTTTATTCTCCCAGAACTAAGAGAAAGTTTTAAACTCAATTTTCTTAAATGAGAAAACTCGGGATAAGTAATTCGATATTCTTTGTGGATTTTAATAACCATCGCTTTCCTAAAATTGAGTCTAGAATTAATTTTACTTTTTCGAATCCGTTTTACTTTTTGAATCGTTTTTACTTTTTAAATCTATTCCTAACGATACACTTGATGCGTTAAATGACCAGTTGTTTTTGTTCTTTATTGAAGAAGGAAATGCTTCCGATTCCCAAACATGGGAATGTCTTCCAGAAGCATTGACGATGAATGTGTGAACGTAAACATTAATGGACATGGAGCTCCGTGCCGAGAAAGGCGGAGATTCAATTTCCGCGCAAAATTGTCAAAAACGACGGGAAGAGCATTTTGGATTCTATAGACAAGCCTTCATTAACACTGTAGAATCTAGTCTGAGACGTTTGTCATTTACCGAGCCTTCTCAAATGTTTTTTTCATAGGAAAACTCTCAAAACTTAAATTGTATTAAACAAAGTTTCTTACTTTATATTCATGGCTTTTCTAAATTAGGACTTTTTTGGAAGTCCCAAACATGACTTCCGTTGGGCTGCAGACTATTATTGTAATTTGATTGTTGCTGAAAACCTCGTAAAATATTTTTGGAGTTTCGAATTAAACAAAAATTGAGTTTCCTCCGTTCCCTTCTGGCACTAGCCAGGTTCGGAAGTGGATCCAATGAGGTATATCTTTTATATATTCAGTTGTTGTCTTCCAGTTGGACGCCTTCAATTTTATTCGCTCAACTGATTTGCCCTAACCTTCCCGGATTTTCGGAATCTTAAATCCACATAAAATGATTTTAAAAAACTTTTTACACACCTCGTTCTCGAAAAATCGTGAATGATTTTTGACATTTTGTTTTTGAGTCTCTGACAAACTTCCATGTTTTTTTAGAGAGCAAATAACGACAAAATGAGGAATATTGCTTAAAGTTGCCCAGTGTTGATTCGAGTTCAAAGACGGCTCCGATTTCAACTCGATCCTTGTCTTTCAAAATAGATGCCATTTTCCTCGAGTCTCGTGTACTTTCCGTTATTCATTCCGTGTTTTTGTTTTTGGTCGTGACAACGAATAATTCCAGCAATCTTCAAAAATAGAGATAACGTCAATCCGCATGTCAAGGGATGTCAGCAACATGCCGGCTCGCTGGTGAGCTTTATCCGGCACAACTTTTTCGATCGATCGCATGTGCTCGTTGTTTGTTTTTTATATACTTCGTTACTTCTCCATATACGGGAAGATACCAATTCGATATATGCGACACGGGTGTCCTAATTTGTGACCCCCACGAGAACCCCTGTTCCTGCAGCGAGACCCCGAACAGGACATTTAACATTCCGGGATTTTCAATAAACAGGTAATCCATCAATCAACGAAAGTTTCGATTATGTGTATTTCCAGCTCTTTATCGATATCTCTGGATTCCCTTCACCTCGAGCCAGATTTACCCCCGGATTTCGTAATCATCACTGAGCAGTGCTGCGAAGCTGCTGTAAAATGTTGTGACAACGTTCTTTCCCCGGATGCAGAAGTCAATCCGGAGACCAGCTACATCGTCTCCAGAGAAGCTCCCAAACGAGGTCCGAAAAGTCTTCCAACAAATCGAGGTAATTTTGTTTTATGGGTTTCCCGTTAATCAATTACCATAATTTATGAATCTTAGATGGAGCGATCAGTTGTCCAGCTACTTGGGATGGATGGCAATGTTTTGAACGTTCACTTCCTGGTGCTGTTCACAAAAGGTGTCCCAACTATATTTTCGGCGACCGACTGAGAAATGACGTCGATAGTGGAGACATAGTAGCAAAGGAGTGCTTGACGAATGGAGAATGGTTCAAGAAAAAATGGGGAAATACAGTCAGTGAATGGACCGATTATTCAGGATGTGTTCTCAACCAACAATCCATGTTGAAGCTGGTGGCTGGAATTGTCGCTTTTTCCGTTACAGTAATCGCTATAATTCCTGCAATCATCATCATATCTTCACATAGTGCTTTGAAAAAACAAACTGTCTTCAGAATCCACAAAAACCTTCTTTATTCGTTCCTGTTCTCAGGGTTGTTTTATCTCTTCAACTGTTTCTTCTTTGTCATTGATGGTGCTATAGGAGATCATCTCTACTTTATCAATCATGTACTTTTTAAATCTATTGACTTTTGTAATTATTGTATTTCAGATAAGCTGCAGAATCCTCTTCACTCTCCAGCTTCGGTATTTTAGATTGTCGACTTTTACTTGGATGCTCGGCGAAGGAGTTTATCTTTACAGATTACTTATGTGTACTTTTTCTTCTGAAGCGGAATCTTTGAAGCCATATTACGTTCTTTGTTGGGGTATTTTTCATTCTTCTTTGAACTCAAATCATCCCTTATTTTTCCAGGTTTTCCACTGGTAGTTACAATCGCCTATAGCGCCTTAAGACAAATTTTCGATAACGAAGAATGCTGGGTTTCTCCTTCCAAAGTGTTCTGGATCGAATGGACCATCATGGGTCCTTGCTTGATCGCTCTATGTGTAAGTGCCACATTTTCCAATTAATGAGGATTACAAGAATAGTAAGAGCTCACCACCTTTATTACAAGAAAGTCACGTTTAGTCTTAATCATTAACTTATTTAGGAACTTTTCCTTGTCCGCCCCCGATCTCATAATTTGTTTTCAGAGAAAGGGAAAATTTGTGAAAAAGCAAAAGTCAAAAAATAGTACTAATTCCTAGTATTAGAGAAAGTGGTGAGAAAGAGTAAACTGAATTATCACTAAATTTAAGTATTCTTATTTAAATGTAAAAAGATGAAATTACTCAGAAATATATCATGCACTTATTTTGGCAAAGTGTCCAAATTGCCATTCATTTTACGCGCGTTATTTAAACTACTTTTTTCTCCTAGAAGATAAAAACTCAATCGAAAAGATCAACCTGAGGGCGAATTTAGATAAATCTTCTCCTTGTGCTGATGATCCTCTACGTTCTCATCAAGAAGCTCCGCTACAACCCCCATTTGGAACCAGCCCAATACACGAAGGCCGTCAGAGCTGTTTTCATGTTGGTCCCCGTGTTCGGACTTCATTTCCTCATCACCATTTACCGTATCCAGAGCACCTTACATCAAATAATAAATCTGACTCTAGACGGAATACAGGTTGTTCATGTTTTATTGCAGATTTTAAATTTCAAATTGCGTAAATTTCAGGGGTTTGTGGTGGCTCTGATTGTGTGTTACACAAACAAAACTGTCATTGAATGCGTTAAAAAATGGATCGAAAAGTATCTAGAAGAACGGAAACTCAGGTTGGATAATTTGTAAATCATAAAAAAATAAAATTGTAATTATAGAAGACAATCTGAGGACCAACGAATTCAGTTCAAACGGTCAATAGAAACCAGTTTTGCCATCGAGAAACTGTACCCAAGAACAGTAAATATGGATCCAAATTCAAATGGAATTACATTGATGCACAACTTCTCGAAGGACAGCGACGAAAACGAGGAGAGCATCGATATCAACGGGATCCCCACCGCTCAATCCGGGCTTTCAGCGATTACTGACATGAACGGCGTGACAACCATCATCCCATCAAAGAATACTACTAATTTCGTGTGATTTCCGTTCCGGAATTATTTATTGAAACAATGAAATGCTGTACACTGGGCGTTTGTACAATTTGTACAAACAAAAATAAATAAAATCCACTAAAATACATTTACGAAGCTAAAGAGCGACCAAGCTTTCATCAAACTGATACTCATGGGGATAGTCCAAGAAGTCCGCTGGGATAGCTGATTCACCGAAGCAATCAGAATCGAAAGTTGTGTACTCATAGGAGTAAGTAGAATCCATCAAGGAGTCACAGGTGCTTTCTGACGAGAACTGAGCTTGACTTGGGCTTGGAAGCTAGAAAAGTAAATTTATATAAAATCGAACGGGAGATCAGTTTACCTCGCAGGTGTTTAGTTTCGTATACTCCGTTTCTGTTTGAACTTTTTCAGTAGGGTGATAATTCTGATCAATTGGTTCCGTCTCAATGTCCTGGAAGTCTGGAAAGCCGTCTTCGAAAAGGTCGTTGCAGAGTTCGTCGAGGTCGATACCATCGGTGACTTCTGCGAGTTCTTGAATGAGCATTTCGTGACTCGAGAACTCGGGACTAGTGTACTGACAATGGTTAGCAGTGTAATCAAGAGATGTCGTTGTTTCATCGCCTTGGTGGAAGTCTTGCTCGGCTCCACATCCGGCAGCCATATCTGTTGATCCTCGGATACCCATTCCCACGGCAGGGGTCTGCAAATGGATGCTGCTGATCCAATAGTATCCTGAGGAACTCCAGACATAGCCACATTAGGTGAAGGCAAGCTGTTTCCACTTCTGGCGATTACCGCATTGGCATCTGATAACTTCTGCTCCAAGTCCGCAACTCGTCCACGCAAGTACCGAGTTTCGGTAATCAGCTGTTTAACGGCTTCTTCCAACCTGTCGCTTCTGGCCTTCTTTCGGTCACGAGCAGTCTGAGCAGCAACTCTGTTCATCATCATCCTTCGTTCTTGACGTTCTGTGGTTGTCAGATGATTCAAGTTCTGACGTTTTCTGGGAGCTGCAGGCTGACGAGACGTGTTATCAGAAAGGAGTTCAGTTATGGATTTCAAATCGGTAGATTCAACATGGACTGATCTCTTCGCTGGCTTAGGTGCAACGAGAACGTTGTTCATCTGACGTTTCCTTGAGGTTGGAGCGACGGTGGCGATAGCACGTGACTGGGAGGTAGAGATTGGGACTGCGATCCTTCGTTGAGTGTTTGGAAGAATTAATGTATGTTTGAGTGGACGTGAAACTCCCGTCACAACCTTATTCTGTTGAGCCGGGAGGATAACGATGTTCGGTGCCATTTTCTTCGCGTCCACTAAAAATATCACTAACTAATTCAAATATTTAAAATCAAATGTGGAGAATCAATAACAAGAGAACGCTGAGAGAGCGAAATTTCGAAAGAGCTGGTGGCGACGAATGGAAAAAGAGAGCGAGTCAACTCTCTTTCTCCCTAGCACACGTCAGCATTGTCGAAATATGCTGACGACTCCTTCGCTCATTGGCTGGACTTTTGGGGCGGGGTTTTCCAGAACATTCCTCCCGGAAGAACAATCAAACAACAAAAACCTACCCAAGCAAAGTTTAAATCAATTTTATTGTCAATAAAAGCATCAGTTTTTTCCAGTATCTAAAATACAATTAGTGTCAAGTGACGTCAGTTTTGCAAAACCCCAAGTTGACTAGCTGCCCATCAACTACAGCAAGTCTAAATAAGTTAATGAAAGCAAATGACCCCAAAGATGGATTAGCCGAAGAATTTCCCAAAGAATCCTCCGGACTTGCTCTGCATAGCGACTTCAGATGGTGTTGGACCGAAGGCGACTTCAGACTCCTTCACTAGTTCCTCGTAGATGGTGTCTCTCTGTTTAAGCATTTCCGTAACTTCAGCTTCTTCCTTCTTCAATCGCTCTTTGGCAGCTTCCCAACGTTTCTTGAGATCCATGTATTCCTGTTGGAAAGTAGCCATGACTTCCTTCTTCTTCAGTAAGTCTGGTTCCAGGGTTGTGATCTTACTCACGGTTTCAGTACTGTGAGGAGCAATTGGGAGAAAGGAGATCTTGAACTTTCCTTCTTGGAGGAAGTTGTCTCCGTAGACCCCGACTAAATGCTTGCGTTCTTCGAGAGTGTGACCTCCTGAAAGCGAAAAAACATAGATAAGTCATATATGAAACTCGGACCTTGGGCTTGAAGAGCGTCGAGGAAGTGGAAACTGATGGGAGTATCACGATCCTCCATGTAAAACTTCATTGGGATAAATTCACTGAGGTTGTTTTTGGTGAATGGAACGAAGAACAAGTCGGCGATAGTATGAGACTTCTTTTTCTGGCTTTCTTCCATCATCCTGACTGCCCCATCACGGTCGAAGAGAACCAGCTTGAACTTGCTACCAGAACTGGATTTGCAACGAATAATGATTCCGTTTGTCTGATACTCAGATTTCATGTCAATGACAAAGAACTTGGCATCTTGAGTCTTAACTGTCTCGTTGACTGGAACTGCAGGCTGGAGAATAGGAACACCAGCAAATTGACGTTCAGTATGTTCTCGGGCATTGGACAGGACCTTGGGAGAAACGGTCGTCGGAATGGGGACACCGAGTTTGCTGAACATTGCACCAAAGAAACGACCTAGAAGTTTTCGATAATGAAAATCTTCAATGACATCCACATACCAACAGAGCCCAGTTCGGAAATATCAATCCCATCGAAGTCAGAAAGCGAAGTCCCAGGTCCACTGACATCGTATTGTCGACGTCTATTGGGATCCGATAAAACACTGTATGCAATCGATATACGTTTGAAAGTTTCCTGAGCTGCAATGAGAAATTGTTGCTGAAGCTTTATAAAAAGACAACCAACCTTGGATATCACCAGGGTTCCGATCTGGATGATACTTTAAGGCTAGTTTTCGATAAGCATTCTTGATGTCCGATTCGGTAGCGTTCCGAGGTACTCCGAGGATTTCGTAGAAATCAGTTACAGTGTCAGAAAGTTCCAACTTCTTATTGTCATCAGACATCTTGAATCAATTTCATGTAAAAAATAAAGTTCCAGAATACATATAGGACACGATCAATGAGGAAATAAGTCGAACAAATACGAAAAAGAAAAAGAAAGTATTTATCAAATAATGTAGAATATTAAATGATATATTATGTGCAAGGAAAGATGTACGTTGTGGAAACAAGCTTTTGAAAGTGAGTTAGTTATTGAGAAATCCGAATATTCAGGAGTTAGAAGAGTCTTAGTCATTCCGAAACATCTCGAGCCAAAAAGCAATAAGCGTTGGCGAAACGTGAACAAGCGGTCTTCCATGTCATCTTGACAGCGATAGTTGTCTTCAACTTGATTCATTTTTGTCCAGTGTTCCCTGGTTTATTTCTTATTTTTCAGGTCTAGTATGATCGCATAAGAAAAGCAGGTATAATGGCTTTCTCACTTCGTGGGTTTTTCGGTCCCTCTGGCGAGGTGGAACGAGAAAGAGACGATGAAGTTGTTGAAAAACTTGTTTTGCGGTTGGAATCCAACAGCTCCTTCGAAGACCGCAGAGATGCCTTGAAAGCTCTTCGAGCCATGGCTAAAGTAACTTGCCGGGTGCAATTTCATATATGAAGTTTCGATTTCAGAACTATCGAGTAACTGTAGCGACTCACGGACTTCATTACTACATCAGTATCCTCACTAACGAAACTGACGTGAAGGATTTGGTCGGCCCAACTTTGGAGATCCTCAGCGAGTGCTTGAACCCCGAGGATGAATCCTTCGAAAATGACGATTTCGGAAATCAATATACGTTGACCTTGCTTCACCAAAATAACTTCATCACTGCTCTCTTTAACATTTTGGAAGCCCCTGATTTCCTTGTCCGTCGAAACGTCGTCCAGCTGATGACTATCCTGGTCCGACACAGTCATCGTGAAGTACAAGATGCCGTCATCAACCAACCGGCTGCTGTTTCTCGCATAGTGGATCTGCTTCACGACAGTCGCGAAGTCATCCGGAATAACACTGTTTTGTTTCTTACTGAGCTTGCTCGAGGAGATTCCTCCATTCAGAAATTACTTGCCTATGAGAATACATTTCAACTTATTTTCGACATCATTGACCAAGAAACAGCTGACAGTGAGTTTTTTCTTTGAATTTAGATATCATTTACTTTCCTTCAGGCATCGTTGTGGAAGATTGCTTGTTTGTCGTCTTGAATTTACTCAAGAAAAATAGCAGCAACCAGGAATTCTTCCGAGAAGCCAATCTCATACAACGTCTGACTGAATTAGCTCGCATGTTTCTCTGTCCTCCCGAAGATAGTGTTGATCATGGAGCCACAGAATGGCCCGAACAAAAAACATCCAATTTCATATTCATTCTGGAGATCGTTAGAAGTTTAGTCTCGCCTGAAAATATTCACAGTGGTGTTCATTCTTGTCAGAATGCTTTCATGCAATGTGGGATGGTGGATTTGCTCTCTCGAGTCCTTCTGTCAGATCTCGGAGTTTCCATCGAGGTTCTGATTGAATGTAATGTAGCTGTTGCTGAACTCATTCGTGGAAATTACAGTAACCAAGATTTCTTCGCTAATTCGAGTCTAAACGACGATGAAATCCACCGGTAGGTTTTAGTAACTATTTTCATTTGTTATTTATTTTTTTAGATCTGCTCTTCTGGTTCTTTTGATGTCGATGACTGCTGACAAACTGAATTTCCATGTTCGTGCATCCGCTTTTTACTGCTTCACTTCATTTCTCCACGATAATCTGAAAGGCAAGACGAAGACTGTAGAGTCGCTGTTGCCCTCGGATCATCCTCAACCAGATGATTACACCTTTGGGGAACATATCTGTCGGGCCATCTTGAGTCCAGAATCCGTTCAAGTTTGGTTTGGAGCATGTATCCTGATGCACTGCCTTATCGATGCAGAAGACCTCAAAATTCAGCTTCTTCGTGTCCGGCTATCAACTCCTGGTCAAGAACCTGCCTCTTTGCTCAAACATATCAGTCGACAATTGGTATATAAAATTTCGTAGATAATTTATTTCAAAAATTTCAGATGGCTCCGGGTTCCCGTAAACTTCAGATTCGTTGTGGTCTTCTAATGTTCCTCGCAGGATGGCTCCATAAATGTAGTTCTGCCATTGATACTTTTCTTTCCGTAGACGATAATGTCTTATTTTTGACTACAGAAATGGGTTTGTTCTTGCTATGATTATATTTATGAAGGAATATACTTTAGCTGGACAAGGGTTTTACGACATTTCCGAAAGCGAACAACAACTCATTCAAGGTCTGATTGCGTTTGTTCTCGCTATTTGTGTTAATGGATGGGAGCCAGAAAATCCCGAGAAGAAGTAAGTTTTCCATACATAGATCTAAAGTAATTAGTTTTATTCAGAAACGCGTTCATCCAATTATTAGAAAGACGTGTTGGCAAGGAAAGAATTGCTGAAGCCCTCGATGGTCTTAGTCGTTCGGAATTCTATATTCAAGCAGCTCAACGACCTCAACCCCTCTCTAAAAATCCCCAAGATTTGAAATTGGAATATCAGTTTACGAAAATGGTAAAGTCGTTGGAATCGACTTTGATCAAGGTCTTCCGTCCGAACGGAGCCGCAATTCCTTCTGCTTCCGAAGCCGTTGTTGCTTCTTACAAGAAATTGATAAAACAACAAGATGAACAAATTGCAGCCTTGACTCAAGAGCTCAAGAATTTGAAGGCTGATGATTCTAACAGTGGTAATCAACCTCCTTTGACTAATGGTGTTTCCGTAGAAACAGAAGATAACAGTCAGTTGATTGAAAAGTTACAACAAGAACTCGCTGCTCAAACTAAACGAGCTAACGAACTTGCAGATGCATATGTTTGGGTAGAAAATGCGAAAACGTAAGTTTTTCCAACATTGAGGCGATTTGTAGGTTACACATTAAATTACAGATTGAATACACAATGGCAGAATGAAGTTGAGACTCTTCGTGGTTGGTTGAAACAATGGCAGGAATTCAATATTCAACAAGTTCCTGAACCTCACAATGCTTATTGTCAGCAACTGCTCTATGAAAATAGAAGTATGGAGGCTCAACTCAATCAAGGTTGGGCGACTTTCGAGAAACTCACGGCTGATCATGCTGCTGCTGTCAAGAACATCGAATATTATAAGAGTTATGCTACTGAACTTCAACAGCAACTCGCTTCCTATCAACAGAAACCTAACGTGAGAGAGGAAGCCCCGAAGGCTCCGGATAACTATCAGCAGCTCTCGAAGGAACACGAGGATCTTCTTGTGTTGCTGGCGGAACAGGATGCTAAGCTGAACAGTTATAAAAAACGTCTCAGGGCCCTTGGTGAGACTGTTTCCGATGATGAGACCGAGGCCTAGTGTTAATTTATTGTAACCTATAAATTGTTTTATATTAATTATTTATTGTTTATCACTTAGAGGCATATGATGGAGGTTTCTAATTGGTGATGGAGTAAATCCATACGAGGGTTTTGAATAAAAGATTTATTCTGGATTGAAATTACTCGTAGTTCTGGAGAGTGAATTCTCTAATTTTTGATGTAAAATGATAATTCCATACGTAATCGTTAAACTTTGAAAATCATTGTTCTCAATCTAATATAATGTGAATCAATCAGGAGAGGATAAATGAAATTCTAAGTTAAAATGAAACAAGTGTCAGTTTTTGAAGAATCTTGAGGAAAAAGAATTTTAAAATAAACGAAAATAAGCAATCAGAAAAACAGGAAAGAGAAATAATTAAACGATAATGAACTTTCGTTGTGAATACCACGGAAATGTTTGAAAAAGGCGGGAGAGAGTGGGGCATTTTTACAAAAAAGGAAAATAAGGAAGGAATGGTAATGAACATACATGTCTTGGAACGAAAACTTGTTATCGTTTGATTAAACTCTTTCTCCTATACTGTTTTTTCTGACTTTCGTGTATTCTTGTGTGTTTTTGAATTATTTCTTTCCAGAATGTTTTAGGAGATGATACTGGTTTGATTCTGATTGACAATTTCATTTATTCTCTTCTGGTTGGTCCATATTGTGTTAACTCGAGGGAGACAATTGTCAAATTTTAGTGATTATATATAAAATCTCGTCATCATATATCAAAAGCGAAGAATTCACATTCTATGTGGATTAAATATATCTAAGAATTCATATTTATTAAGGAAAACAAGAACTATATTTTATAATTTGGAAGAATGCAAGGTAGATGCATGGATTTCCTGTTGAGCTTTGAGTTCAGTACATTTTTAGGTCTTGTAGTGTGGAGTTAAACTTTTACAATATATGGTATTTTTATCTTGATTATGGTATATTTTGTTTCCTGAGAAAATAATTGTAAATATTCCTGATTGATCAATGTAAACTTGATTTCATATATCGATGACTATTTCTCCACATTAGAAGCATCTGAAGTAGTGAGATGATGTCTTAACAAAATTAAACCTATCTGTTACTGCTCTGTGATGGTGAATCAGAATTTAATTCATTTAGATTCAGGTAAAATTATTTAAACAATAAACAAGGTTTACCCAGATTCATGAAATACATGCTCAGATTAATCTCACTCCTTCAATCATTATTTCAGATCTCCAGTTAAATATTCCACCGATTAACAGTGATTTCCGAATATTAGCAGCCGTACCTGGTCTAGCATCATAGAACGAGTACTGTATTAAAGATCGTACTGCTATGGAGATCATAAACAAATGTGAACAGTTTTCCGACCACGCATTTCTGAATTTTTATGCCCATAAACATTACGTCGATACATTTCTTTCTATTTCTATGCCTATAGCCAAAATATCACGTATTTGATTTTTGTCACTTAAAAACTCCGTGTTTCTAAAAAATAACTTCTAAACTGTTGTTTTCTAGGTAAACACTAACTTTCCGCAAAGTGATCAGTGGACAAATTTCCTTGTGAAAAGTAAACATTCCAGGGATGGTTTTGTTAAACCAGGAAAATCTTAGGTTTTTTAAAAACAACATGCATTGTAAATTCGAACTTTAAAAAAGAATTTTGAAAGCTGTCTTAAGAAATGAATGTCTGACGGAACTTTGACTAATCCATTTTTAACTGGGAAAATCTGAGCAAGCTCTTTAATAATTAATTCTGATGTACTTACTGTATCTCAATAGGTATTTTCCTAAAGTAAACAGGAAAGGGATTAAAAAAGCATATGGAATGATGTTTTGATGAATAATCATGCAATTCTCTTTTATATCACTGGAATCAGAGAATATAAAATTTACCTGATTTTTTGAAAACTATGGAAACCTGGATATTTTAATTATTGGAAGATATGTTTCGAACTTGATTCTGTTTACTATAGATATTTCCTTATTGAAAAAGATAAAGTGTGGATTCATATTATTTCTACAGTTTTGATTTAATTAATGAATAGAACATTCAACGAATATCCGTCATGTTATATGTAATACTAAAGTCCAAAGACCAGATGTCTGAAAGTCAGGAAGAAGGGGTTAAAAACCAGCTCTAAGAACGACTGTAGTGCAAACTTGTGATTTACTTCCCATACTATTTTTATGTTGTGAGCTTTGACTACCTAAGTCCCATGTTGCGAATGAGAGGATTTTTAAAGCCGAGAGTTTGTCTATATCAGCTTCATTTCCAGACTACTGTTTGTATTTTGTTGTTTCATTTATAGATCAAACAAGGATGTACTTCGTAAATAGAAGTGACTTCACGGCCTTTGGTTCATTTCTATCATCGACTTCTGGGCCACTTGATCAATCCACCGTAAGTCTAGAGTCAGACAACAGTGGAGAAACAGTATGTGCTCCTTACGGATCAACGAATTCCACCAAGGGTGAGTGGGGATTTCTCAGTTCTTAGAGATTACTGTATTCTGTATTACAGAAGCCTGTGAGTACGTGATAAATTTTGCCGATGTCTGCGAAGGAGGGTAAGGGAGTTGGATTTAATTTTTTTATTGATAAATTATTCAGAGGTTACTTTCTGTGGACAGAATACGTGGTCTGTGTGGAATCAAATGCAACTCGGTATTTCCTCCTAGCAGTGGCAGTAATCTTCATGTTGTATTTATTTCTAGTCACTTCTTCAGCTGCGGATGAGTTCTTCTGTCCCAGCATATCAGTCATCGTTAATCACTTGAAAATTTCTCAAAGTGTTGCGGGAGTCACATTCATGGCCTTCGGAAACGGAGCTCCAGATATTTTCAGTACGATCGCCTCTGTTCTCAACACGAAGCATCCAAAAGCTGGTTTAGCGATAGGTGATCTGCTCGGTGGAGGAGCCTTTGTGACGACTGTCGTGTTTTCTACAATAATCATCGTGAAGCCATTTAAAGTAGCTCGACGACCGACCTTCCGAGATATCGTATTTTATCTCGTTGCTATTGGATGGATGGCTTTCATCATGCTTTACGACTCCAAATTGTACATTTGGCAACCGATTTTTTATCTAGCATTGTATCTACTATACGTCTTGACTATAGCAGGAGGAAGGATTTATCGAAAGATAGTAGACAAAAAAGCTAGTTCTCATGGAAGTATCGAACCGACAACTCCAGAGCAAACTCAGATATCCGGTAATCCATTATTGAGATTTTGAAAATGTTTCTTTGTTTTAGAGTTGAGGACACGCAGTAACTCCATATCCTCGTTTTCAGCGACGGGGTCTGTTCAAAACAGGAATTCTTTGAATTTTCGAAAGCTTTCTTTTTCTTCAATGTATCCTGATACAGAAAACCCAAGTAAATGCCGTCGATCACCTTCATTGAGATCCAAGACTTCTTTAAATCCTCATATTTCTGGTATGATGGAGCCTGTGTCAGATCCAGAAAGAGATCCGGATGTTTTTGTCCTCAACATCCCTGTCGGTTCTGTTAATCTCGGTAATGATCAGGCTATGGCATCTAAACATCAAGACGGAATATTCAAGTGTGAATTAAAGGAGATAGATTACGGTATATCTGATAGAATTATATTTCATTCATGGAAAACTTTAGATTCTGATGACAGTGATCCCGAGGTTTTCATTGTTGCTCCTCCATCGCGTAGACAGTCTGGTAGAGGATCCATGGTCATGTCGTTGTCGGAGGCCAGAAACCACATTTCTTCAGCTGGTGAGAACTTTTTGGAAATTTGTCAATTATCCAATATTAACTTTCCAGCTACTCCTACACCGAGTATTTCCACGACAGATCCTGTTACAATAAAACGAGTTGTAAAAGACTTCTTGACAGCAACCAATCCATTAAAGGAGGATTTCTCGAAAGCATCAAGGATCTCGAAGGTTTTACAAATAATAAAATATCCGGTTTTGATTTTATTCCGGATGACTATCCCAGAATCCGATCTATGGTGTAAACCATTGTTGATCCTCCAAACCTTCACTATGCCTATTGCTGCTCTCGCAGCTTTCGGTGTTTTCACAGCTACTCCGATACCGAAAGGCCCAGGGCTATGGGTGTTCTTCCTACCGTTTTCCATCATCTCTACAGTTCTCCTGATTATATTTACAGATTACAATAAGGAACCGAAATACTACAGAGTTTGAATTTTTTAAATTAGGAAAAAGTTTATATATATTTACAGCATACAGCTGCTTATCTCGGATTCGTGATGTCTATTTCGTGGATCTACGCAGTTACCAGCGAAATTGTGAACATAATCTCTATGATAAGCGTGATATCCAGACTTTCTCCTGAAGTAATTTTTCCATCAAAACTCGGAAAATCCTCAATTTTCAGATTCTTGGACTTACCATACTGGCATGGAGTAACAGCATAGGAGATCTCGTGGCAGATGTCTCCGTGGCTAGACAGGGATTTCCGCAAATGGCAGCTTCTGCTGCTATCGGAGGACCTCTTTTCAGTAGGTTCCTCATAAAACGAAGCAAAATTAAAAACTGATTTCTAGATTTGTTAATAGGATTCGGTGGTTCCTTCTTCATAGCGATGGTGACAGGAAGAGATGTGGATGTAAGTTTCGGATAATTTTCACTATAATTCCTAGTTTTTTAAGTTTTTCCACTTTTACTCATATCGAAGAAAGTCATCAATTTGCCTGACGGATTACGGAAAATAATTGTTTTCAGCTAAGCATTGACATAATCAAGGGTCTGCTATTGATCCTCATCGCTGTCAGCCTCATATCCACTGTAATCATCCTCCTGTTCAATAAGTTTTTTGCAAAAAGGTTCCATGGTTATATTTTGATAACACTGTACTTTGTATTTCTATGTTTCTTGGTATTGATAGAATTAAGGGTGATTAAGATTGGACAGAAATAAAATCGTAGCTTAGGACAATTTTTCCTTTCTACGACTTCAAAAAGACCAAATTACTTTTGAAGGGATTTTCTTGTTCTATTAAAATAAATTGGAAAATAAATCACTCTCATATACTAAATATTACAAAAATGACTTGAAAAATTGAAGTGACAGATAGTGATTAAGTTAGGTCGAACTGAGTTGAAAATAATTTTATTAAATTAAAGCTTTTCTATTTAAAATCATTTAATTAAAATAGTCGACAATATTCATAAGTCCAACCTAAACTAATTTGATCTTTTCGATGCTTCTGAGAAGTAATCACTATTCTAAGAGATTTTATCAATTTAATTGTCTTTTAGTACGGATTTCACTTTTATTAAGAGCACTTTCGATCATAAATTGCCATAGTCATAAAACCCGAATTATGAGATCACTCGCTTTTCGACGAGCTATGAAAACCAGTAAGGAACTTTATGTAAAGTTTAGTAAGAAACACGGAACCTTCGCCGATTGACAGAACCAAGATAAACAGCTGAAAACGAGACATCGTCAGGTATCGAAAGATTAATACTTACTCCTGAGAACACTGTACAAAATACAACCATTGTTGGCATGAGGAATACTAGTAACAAGAATTCAAATGTAGCGAATAATCGATGTCTGAATCCAATATCCGCTTCATCGACACGATCACGGAGTGGATTGTACTTCTTTCCCGTGAAAGCGTAATAGGACGCCCTGATTCCATAGAAAAACATTTTAAAAAGACTGAAACGAATGAAGAATACACGTGAAGTTCTCGTGGAAATCAAACTCACAGTTTACTATACAAATGGAAACATCTCATATGAATAGTCAGGAAATTCGTCAAATCCACCAGGATCCCTATGAATACTGAAGCACCAACCACAGGAGCAAGATAAGGAAGATAGCTGACAGATTCCATCCCGATATATTGAACATAAACTACAACTCATTTGTTTTTCACTGATCTCCGAACAATGGGACTTACTTCGACACAAATTCAACTGGTATCTAAAACAGTTGGCGAGAAATTTGCTCACTTGGTCATTCAATTTGAAACCAGCAGGACTACTTTCAATCCATTCGGATGTATCTTCCGTAAAATCGATTGATGCCAGGACATTTCTCCACAGAATTAAGTTCCATTGAGAGTTGATAAGAAACGAGCACAAAAGAAACCCAAGAATTATGTCCATGACGTAATAGGGTACACTGGAAACACTTCGTGACAACTTATTTCGAAACTAAAACCCACGCTTTGTGTTTGAACTTTGTGTTTATCAGCTGTTTGGTCTTCAGGAAGTCCATCTGGAAAGAATTGCTATCCAATCCACTCGCATTTTCAAATATTTTTATGATCCTAGACATCGAGCAGGAATTATCACAGATCTCTAATGACACTGGTTTATTCGTTAACACTACGTAATCATCTTACATGCTCACATACAAACTACTTTAGAAAAGTGCCCTACAACTTTCCTGCGGCCTCGAGCTTCTTCTTGAGAGATTCTGGCATCTCTGGTGGGGGAGGACGTGGGATATTGAAAGCGACCTTGACGGAGTCATAGATGAACCATTGAAGAGCAGTCAATGTACCAATCATGATGATACGTGGGAGCAGACCCTTCCAGACACCCATCGGGCCTAAACGCTTGAGGATATCGCCAGCACTAGCTCCAGCATCCTGGTTCAGCTTAGAAACCACAGTATCGGCGGGATGGGATACAACAGCACAGAAGACACCGGCGATGTAACCAGCGACGAATGTGACGACGAGTTGTTCGGACTTTGAGCATTCAGCACGAGGCTTGGGGACGACGTGCTTGTAGAGCAATTCAACAGTACGCTCGAAGCAAGCGAACTTCATCATGGTGTATGGAATTTGACGGAACCAGAGAGGAGGCAAGCCCTTGTAGAAGCCACTCAAGCCTTCGTTCTTGTAGATGAAAGGAACGCATCCACGGAGAGTTGGGGGAGCGTTAGGAGATGTCTGAATACGGACCTTAGTAGCTTCCATCGGCGCCAACATCATATCTGCGAAGAACTCAGCAGAGGCAGAAGCAGCAAGGTAGAGAGAAGTACGCCATTGGTAAGCGAGTTCCTCACCGAGGGCATCGGCGTAGAGGATCTTGAAAAGCTCGTAGAAGCCGAATTTGCCCAGACCTTGCAGGGAATAACCGATGGCAGTTGGGGCCCATCCCTTACCCAATCCACGGATACCTTCTTCAGCAATTGTTGTACGGAAACCTCCGACAATACCCTTGTATTTCTCGGGATTCACCTTGAATGGGTCGAATTAATGCTGTCCGGGTGTACAAAACCAACCTGAATACGGCATTTGACCAAATCGAGAGGGACGATAGCAGTGTGAGTGATACCACAGGAAAGAACACCACCAAGACCGCAAAGGGCATAGAACTTGCCAGATCCGAATTCGACAGTATCACTGCCAGCTGAAAAACCGGATGTACCCGCATTAGTCAGTTCAACAGCAACATTCATCACAGCATACATAACAACATCATAACCCAAAAAGCCCATGACCCCATCATATAGAGACGTAACTACATTAAAATAAAGAAAAATCCAAGTGCCAATTATACACATCCAGCCAGTCCATGATTCGTCGGATTTTCTCGGTAGCGATACTATTAGGGGACTTTTGGCAAAGGTTTCTGAAGTCATGTACTAAAGCTGGAAAGGAAATTTTATATAAGAACCAATGCGCGATTCACACGGAGAGGAAACCAAATTCCGACGAGCCCGACGATGGACTGCTCTAGAAAAAGCATCCATCACGACAAACCCTGCAATACCTCCAGCACAACACTGGATTATGGCGCACCACGTAAAAACTTGAGTTATGATGTGTAAACCCTGGATATCCAACCCGGGGGAGGTTTGTATATAAAGAACAAAATCTTACAGTTGGAAGCGCAACTAGCTGAACGGATAGGAGAGCTGAAGGGATTGCTCTTCGCAACTTCAGAAAACTGATCGGCGATGCCCATCTTGTGTTACCTGAAAGTAGATTAGTTTAAATCAGGCGACATCAATATCCACGTCAATTCCACGCGAAGACAGCGGAGTAAAAAAAGAGCAAGGAGCGACGAGCACACGACCGAGCCAGTCAGTCCCTGAAAACTACTGTCTGGGCCCTCTTTCGTTTCGTGAGTACGACAGGCGTTTTCCGAGTTCCCGGGCAGCTGATTTGTCTCTTGAGCTTGTTCGTCCTTGTTCTTGTTCCCAGGATCCGCCATGGCTTATCGCTCAAGTAGAGGTTTTACTTTTGTTTGCTCATTAATATATGTAGACTCCATTTCAGGCGGTAGCAATGGAGGATATGAAACAAACACTTACTTGGAAAACCAGAACGATCAGATGCTGGATGGCTTGCGAGACAAGATCGGCAGTCTGAAACGTGTTACTATTGACATTGGAGAGGAAGCTCGATCACAAAACAAGCTACTAAATGATATGGGACGTGACATGGATTCCAGTCACGGACTGCTGGGTGCGACGATGAAGAAACTCGGGATCGTCTCTCGAGCACGAGGTAATTTGTTTTTTCCCGCTTGTTTCGTAACTTCTCTTTAGGCGGCAATGTGCTCTGCTATCTGGTTCTATTCTCGTTCTTCATATTCTTGTGCATCTACTACATGATCCGCTGAAGACTTATTCCACATTTCACACTTTGGACTTTCACGTGCTGCGGTTGGTTTCGGGAACATAATTTATTTGCTGATTGATTATAAAGATTACTACTCGATACAGAATTGCTTTGCAAACGTCGTGTGCGTTTAGATATCTTGATCGGTGTATTTTTCTGGAAGTATGACGTGGTTTCAGATGGGCCAAGGACTTTTTCGTGGATGGCGTGCGAGTCTGCCACAATCTCCTAACAGTGTGGAGGATGAAGATGATGATGCAGAACACTCCGATGCTCTTGACTCAACCGAACCGTTGCGTGAATTAAATAACTCTCGTCAAGTGATTTCGCATGTGAATAAGGTTGCTTTCGTCTTTCACAAGGATTCTCCGAAACCCGTTCCAGTTCCATCGGTCAAAGATGGTTTAGTTATTATTAACTCGCCCGAATACAAGTCGAAGAGTAAGTCGTCGATGTTGAAACAACTCGTTTTATTGTTGTGTATTGATTGCAGATGGTCGCTTGGTCATGGAAAGTTCCGAGGCCGATGCGATGGAAGTTTTCCAACACTTTCGTGCACTCACCTTGAATCCAGACCAACAAGAAGCTGCTACTGATGGCTACAAGTCTCCGTTCCCCCGTCTTTTGACGTCGGATCTCAATGTTTTTGCTGGATATCTCCGCAAGGCCGACTTCGAGAACTGTAAGATGCTGATTGACACGAATATCAACTATGTGATCAACTTGAATATTGACCGTCCAACAATTCTCCATCAGGGTATGCGAGCAAATGCGTTCCACATTGCTGCCAAGATCGGATTTATGGATTTCATCAAGTACATCATGCAGATTGTGTCTGATGTCCGCAAGCTCTCTGACCTGTATAAGTTTGAGCAGCGTACATCCATGGCTCGCACATCCAATCACCTGATTGTTTCTTTCCTGACAACCCCGGACAAAATGGGCAAGACTCCTGTAGAAATCGCTCGAAGAGCCAAACAAACGAAAACGGCTAATTTTCTGTCTTCTTTAATGAGATGTCTCCATGAAGACCATCCTATCGACTATCCTCCGTCTGCTACTTTCTACGAACTCCTCGAAGTAGCGGATAGAGAGAATAACAACTAAAGTGGCTTTTCCATTTTTCTGTTTTTTATAAGACTCGCTTATCTTTTATTGAACTTTCTACTTGCCTTACAGGTCCTTCCTACGGGTTGTAAATAAAGGTATATGTAACCAATGGTCGTTTCAAGAACTTCATGTTTATTCTGTTTTTACTATAATTCGAAGATATAAACAATACGAAGTGTTTTATTAACTTGGAGATCGTTGAAGAGTCAGTTTTAATTTCGATGGTGAGTGGCACTCGGATCAGAGTTCTGTAGATTGCAAGGCGTCAAACATTTGTGTTTCTTGTGAATTCAGGAGGTCTTCCCTGAGTGCTCCGGGAGGTGGGGGTTGGTGATTGGACTGGGGTTGCCTAAAGTGGAGAGATTAGTCTAGGATAAAGTTTGATATCTGAAGCACCTTTGTGGGTGATTGAGTGTTGCTGTGCGTTGTGCTGAAGGAAGTGTCATGGTCCCCACTAATCCGGCTCCAGAAGTCTTGGGGAACTGTAACCCTATTCCGGGAGCGGAGGTTCCGTTCCCGAAGATGAGGTCCTGGTTCATGGCAGCACAGTTGAGCTTCCCGCTAGACTTGTTTTGTCGATGGCAACAGAGATAGGTGACTAACAAGAACAGCAGCAAACAGATGACAGTGAAGACGGAGCCGATCATGACGGTGTATCCATCGAGAGAGCTATTGAACACGCTGTTGATCAAATCTGGCTCTGAATTATCCGAGAAAATCTTTTTCAAGGCGTGAGCTCGTCGGAGTTCATGTCTCGCTCTCTGTGCTTGCTCTGTTTTCGACTCCTCAAATATTCTGGAAAAATCCATATATCACATTCGAAGAAACTGATCAACTTACGTCAATGCTTTCGCAGCGGAAGCTAGGAGTTTGTCTTTCTCCAGAAAATGAGCGAGAATATTGGTGGAGTTTCCGTGACCACTGATGTCGTCGATGACGAAATACATTGAAGTGATATCGAACATAAGTTTCGATATTTCTCTCTGATTCTTCCGAGTAACTTCTTCTGGTTGATCGAAGACTAACTCAACTTGTTCGTTATAATTTATCACGGAAATCTGAAAATTAATTAATTGTGGTTGTTTTTGGAGGAAAACGAACCGTGACGGAAGCTTCGTCTTCGTGATCAGCTCCGTCTTTAACAACGACCCGGAAGTTGTAAGAATGAGGCATCTTGGAGGAGTAGATAACGTGGGAAATGATTTCTCCCGTTTTACTGTCGATGTGGAAAGGAGCTTCTTCTCGAGGAATCACGTCGCTCTCAGTCCTGACGGCACTGCTCATGGAATAATGAAGTCCCCGGAGTTCGATATCTGGATCGAGAGCTTCTACTTTAAGGATTTTTTCTCCAAACTTCGTTTTTCTCTCGATGACTTTTCCGTAGTATTCTTTCTGACTGAATTTAGGGAAGTTATCGTTTAAATCCGCGACGTTCACAATCAAGAGCTTTTTGTAACTTCCTTTGGGATTTCCTTCGGTACAATTGAGATCTCGTTCCTTGAAGTGACAATCCATAGCGATTACTGTAATGTTGTATTGACTAATTTCTTCACGATCCAGCGATTTTTTTACGAATAAAGTTGATTTTCGATTGTCAGGAAGGAAAAACACGGAATCTTTTTCTTCCTCCAGTTTGTAACAAATAGATCTTTTTTCCGTCGTTCCATCAGCGTCTTCTGCTGAAGTGAATTCACCGACGACAGCCCCTTCTGTCCCTACCGGTTGATTTTCTGGAATTTCGAAAACTTCGAATTTATGGGAGAAAGATGGACAATGATCATTCAAATCTTCCACTTGGATCCTGAACTGGACATCGGTACAACTGTCGTTGAAGTCACACACTTGGACTTGGAGATTGTACTTATCTTTCTTCTCGAAATCGAATTCATTTTTCGCCTTCAGAACTCCTCTAGAATCGATGGTGAAGTCCTTCCAGTCGTCGTTCTTCGTCTCGAGAATACCGTACTTGAGTCCGCTCAACTTCGGATCTAGAATTGTCGAAGAAGCGTTGAAATTAAATAAATTCTCATATTTCGTGTTTTCCTTGAATTTGTGGACGGAGTTCTGAGTCGGGAAGAAAATAATCGGAGTTCTCGGTCGTGGCTTGATCACGAGGCAGACAGTTTTCGAGATCACTTGAGGAACCATCGAATTCGAATCTAACTTGGCTTCGACTTGGACACAGAGTTTCTGATTGACGTACCCCTTCAGAGACTTCCTTAAGCGAAGTTCGGATCCGTTAGCAAGTTCGACGAGATCCGAATTCCGGACTGTCAACTCGATGCTCATTTTCGAAGTATCCGAAATGGAACTGTTTTCTGTCGCGATTTTACCGATTTCATCGCTCGAAATCACGAGAAGAACACTTCCGATGGATTCGTCTTCGAAAACACTTATTTCGCTTGGAAGAGATTTGAAAACGTCCGAAGACAGATTCATATTTTGAGAAGCCGGTGTTGTTGAGATCGGATCCTTTGTGATTTCGACGATCAGCTGAAATTGATTTTAAGTGGGATTTAAAAACTACAAATTACCGTATGATTGACAATATTTCTCTCCTTTAAGTTCCCGTTCGGGTTGTCCGTTGCTTGGATGAATAAATAAACTTTGTCCATCGAGCAAGATACTACCGGCTTCACCAGTTGGATTATCGACGAGTTTCTATCGATTTTGAAACAAGAAACACTCTTCGAATTGTTTTCCTTCATTTCATAAGCAATTGTGGAATAACCCAAGGAAATATCCTGATCCGTTGCCAGAGGATATGGTAGATCCAGAACATGACCAACTTCGGCTCCGATTGGAACCTGAATTGCGTAATTTTTAGGCAATCGAAAAATGGGTTTGTTATCGTTTTTGTCAATGATGCTGACAGTGATCGTTGAATACAGTAGATTCCTCTTGTTGAATCTCGCAAAAATACTTCCGTTGATAACTCTGGTTTTTTCGTAGTCAATATTTTCAGCAACTTTCAATTCTCCATTTTTGTTCATTTTCATGAATTTCGTTTGGTCAGCATCGTGAGTGGTGAAGTGGAAGTCGTACTTTGAAGTTTCGTTATTCAGATCTAAGCCGATGACTTTAGTTCCAACGGGTGAGTTTTCCTCGATACTGGCGGTTAGATGCTTGGGAATGAATACCCGGGTACTTCCTTCTAATTTGTTGAAGGATTTATTTTCAACAACACCGACGGATTTTTCTTCGATAATATTCTTTCGTGTTGTAGCTTCGGATCTGATTTTTGTGACTCTTTTGGAAGTAGTAGTAGTCGGTGATGGAATTGTTGTTGTAACGATTTCTTCAATAATCTGGTTTTCTTCTTCATCGACACAATCAGAAATTCTGACAGTAACCCTAGTGACTGCTTGTTTAGGGGGCCTTCCGTTATCTCTCGCAATCACGTTGAAGTGAAGTTCCTTTCTCGTCTTCGGGAGCTCCTGAGCAAGAACGATAACCCCAGTAACAGGATCGACGTGGAAGAAATTCTGCATTTCTCCAGGAAGTTCGTAACGGATTTTCGATCCAGTAAGATCCATATCCAAGGCCTTCACCTTGACGACAGTAGAATTCACCAGGGCTCTACAATTTAAAATAACACTATATGCTCTCTTAGCGAAGAACGGGATATTGTCGTTCAAGTCCCCGACGTTCAAAGTCACCGAAGTGGTGGAGTTCAAGGGGGGTTCTCCATTGTCGTTCGCCATCACTGTGAATTTAACTTCTGGAGAACCCAATTTATCTATATCAATCTTTCCAATTGTGATTCTCCCTGTTTTCTCATTAATCGAAGTGCCTTCTGGAGCAGGAGGAAGAATTTTGTAGGTGATTCTAGCATTCGCAGGAGAGTCAAAATCCGTTGCCTGAAATCGAGTTTACGAAATTAAAAGTAATAACAATTAATAATTGATGGATAAATAGTTAATTAATTAATAATAAACAAATAAATAATAAATAAGTAATAAATAAATAAATAATAATTAATAATTAACAATACTAAATAAATACTAACCTTCATGTGAAATGTCGCCTCTGTTTCTTCCGTAATGTTAAAGATGTAATGAGGCTTCTCGAACACAGGCTCGTTGTCGTTTTGGTCGAGGACGGTCACGTGAATCTTAGCGACGGCAATCTGACCCCCTTGATTCGCAGTGATCTTCAGATCGTAACTTCTACTGTCCTCCGCATCGAGGGCTTCGGAAGCGATGAATTGGGAATCGTCGTTGATGGAGAACAGAGTAGCCCCGGTTCCCTCGATGGTGTAGACAATGTCGTGTTCCGAGGGATCTGTAATATTAACCAGGATCTGTGGAGCTGGCATGTTCTCCATCAACTGGACGTTGAAGACTTCCTGCTTTAATCTGAATACTTGTGGGGTATTTTTCTGGACGATAGAGTCCAACTGGACAACAATCAGACATTTCGTGGGGGAAACTGGATTTTCGCTATCTCTCGGGATCAAGTTGAGCTCCAGAATAATTTCGGGGTCAGTTACGTATTCCAGAGACTCAAAATCTGCCACAGTAACGAGTAAATCTGCTGTTCCTTGCACCTTCTTCGGCTTGATGGAGAAAGATTCGGAAAATTCTCCACTGAGCTCAATATCGAATCGAGCGTGTTTCCCCTGGAATAAGGAACTTAGAAATTAGAAATTTGGAGAATAAAAATAGAACCTGGTCCATATCAAATACGGTAATGGGCTTATCTAGCTTCAGCTTCTTCGTTATCCGATTAAGTTGAACACCGTACTTGTGAGAAGAACATTGAGGAGGATTATCGTTAGCGTCTTCGACGATGAACTCGACGGTCATCTCGCTACTCATTCTGACATCATCCAACTCAACAGCCATGATGACTAACGTAATCTGAGGATCAGTCTCCCGATCCAGTTTCTTTTTAAGAATGACTGCTCCACTGACAGGATCGATCTGGAAATAGTCACTTTTTCCGACGAGTTCATAGTTGATCTCGTTTTTTTTCGGAGTATATCGATCACCATCAACAGCATTCACTTGAAGAACCTTGGATCCAATAGCTAGGTTTTCCACGATTTTTATAGGTTCGGAAACCGTCGTCAGAAATGTAGGGGGAGTATCCTGCTCATCGACGACGTTCACCGTTACAGTAGCTACGGCTTCATTTGTATGCTTCGTCAACGAAGCTCCATCTCTGGCGACTACGGAAACCCGTTCTACAGAGTTGGATTCGTAGTCGAGAGGGGATTTGAGGACCAAGTCAGCATGACAGTAGGAATTCGAGCATCTTTCGTTTTCGATGCTGAATTTTTCGCTCTAAAAAATAAATTATAAACAATTTCAAAGAAGAAACTCACATCAGAAAAAAATCGAACAATTCCTCCGACTCCGGTGTCAGGGTCGAAAGTCTGGATTCTTTGAATAACAGAACCTATTGAAAGCTTCTGAAAAATTTTTTGGTTTATTTAATTCAATAAAATACTGACTTCCGAAACGTTGACTTCTGATCTCCAATTCATGAATTTAGGGATGTTGTCGTTCACGTCGACCACCTGGATATCCAAACTTGCTCTTCGACCTTTCTTCGACCCAGAAAACAGCAAAGAAAACGACTGCCATCGTGTTCCGTCCGAATGCAATTGCTGGAAATTTTTTCATGTATTTTCTTTTCTTACTCTAAATTTAGGAACTTACATCCGCGTCCAGAGGCTTATTCAACTTCAAAGTTCCACAAGTTTGGTTGGTTTTGACAACGGAAAACCTGTTATCGTCATTACCAGAGATAATCTGGACCTTGTCGATGTTGTCACTGCATATTGAGACGGAAAGCTGCTTTTCCAAGGACCAATCTTCATCCAAAAAAATGAAATTAGGCTCTACAGTAAGCGGTCTTCCTGGAAATGGATTTAATTAAAGAGGTTTAATGTTAATCGTAAATCGTACCTGTGATGGAATTTTGAAAATTAAAAATGATAAAAATGAAGAATAATGAACTTCCTCGAAAAGAGAAATGGAAATCCATATTAGACTTCAGCATTTAAAAATCGTCAATGACATCTAAAAAGAAAAATCAGAAAACACAAACGGAAAAATCACAATAGCACTTCATAAGAAGCTCAACACGCTCCGAATTTCAACATGATTTCTGAGATTCACACAAAACATCCCTAATCGGTAAAGGAAAAAAAGTCGAGCAATTAAATTGAAAGATAATAAGGACGTGAAGCTTCTTTCCTCACAATCAACAATAAGATGAGGCTGCTGACCGGCTTCGCGCATCCCCGAGATCGCAAGTGACCGTGTATAGTGACTGTTGGCCACAAGTCCTTCCTCAGTCACCATCTTTGCGCGATGCGGGATTACGGTCTTCGAAACGGTCGGATAATCCAAAGACAAAACACGAGTTCAGAAAGGTCGCTGCCGATTATGGTTGAGATGGATGCTTTAGGGTGGTGAAACAACCCCCGGGATAAAAATTCATCTGTCGCTTCCCGATGAACAAACCAGCTCAAAAACATGATGCAGGTTTAACACCACCAACCTGTGCATGGATTATGTTAGTTAGGATGAGCTCAAAAGCAGTTTTAGCGAGTTTTCGAAGAAACTTCAAAACAAATTCACAGGAGTTGGAGATTAGAAAATAGTTGAAAAAAGGGAGAATTTCTATTTTCACAAGTAATCAATATATCAGACAGAGATTCTACCGAAAAACATATTCAAGACTACAGGACATGAAGGGAATATCGTAATATATCGAGAAATCATGTTGAGACTTCTGTTAATTTCAGTTTTTTAAATTAAAATAAAGTTTTTGTTATTGATATTTTCGAATTCAAGATGAGTTTCATTTCTTTGTGGAACTTGTCATTTTAATGGTGATTTTGATTTAGAAATAAAATTTAAATAATTAATCCCCTAATGTGCCTATCTCCATGATTTCCATTCGAGACCGCCCGCTTCTTCGACCTCATGTGAGCTTGGTGGTGAAAAACATTGTCCTCAGTTCGGTTTCTTTTCCTGTTTTTCCTTTTCGAAATGAGTAAAATATTTCTATATACCTATAATGTTGGCAACAATCGACCACCTAGTGACTACAGTTCCTTCAGAATATTCAAGGAAGCGAGAAACAAAAAGGCAGACATCTACGTCGTAGCTTTGCAGGTTTGTTTTTGTTTTCTACACTGTTTTCATATATTGATTTCGATGTTAGGAAATCCCTCATATGGAAATAACGAAGATGGAGACTTCTTCAAGGACATGGCGAAGTTTTTTCTGCGAAATGATGTCTTCTTGTGACCTGACATTGATATATGGAATCCCCTTAGTTTCGAACTTGCTCCTCGTATTTTCTGAAGTCAGACTCGCTTCCTTTATTCGACAAAAGAACACTAGATATGTTCGGTACACTATGGGTGGGACTCTAGGTTACAAGGGGAGTCTCGGGATTCGACTTCATCTCCGTAGTGGCGTCCACTTGATCTTCGTTATCAGCCATCTTGTCCATGGAGACAACAACGTCGAATATCGCTGTCAGCAACTGAAACAGGCAGCTTCATGCATGTTCGATGATATCTGTGAATCCGAGAAGCGAGTTATATTCTGGCTGGGTGATCTGAATTTCCGTGTCGATAACGATTCGACGAGTCAATGCATCATTCCCTCGAATGTCCCTTCCGATCTCCACTCTAATATTGCTGAACAACTGAAGACTTTGATGACTCAGGAGAGAGTTTTCCAAGGATTCCATGAACCCGAAATTACGTTCCCCCCAACATATCGTTTTATTGTGGGTTTTTGTGGTATTTTTGTGATTTCTGTGATGAAAATTGACTTTCAGGTGAGACAGGATCTCTACGATCACGCCAGAAGACCGAGTTGGTGTGATCGAATTCTGGTGAAAGCAACTGATATGAAGTTCAACAACATTGAGTATGATTCTGATATCGGCGTTCGATACAGCGATCATCGTCCGGTCTTCGCCATCTACGAATTAGATAACCTCCTTGCCGAAAATAACTCAAATTCGATGCTTTGTTGTTTCCAAGAAATCCCTGCTTGGCATAGTTCCGTTTACTTCATGGCTAAATTCTCGTTCGTCGAGGATTACTACAACCTCTACGGAAGTAACTTTGACTGGATTGGCTTCTTCAAATTTCCCGTCAAAAGTATGGAGGAAACGCAGTATTGGATTTACATGGCGACTGCCTACAAAGTGGAATCATTTCAATGTCAACACAACCATAGCGATACATACATTGCTGAATGTTCCTCTCTACTTCCCGGTGAATACGTGGTGGCTTATTTTTCCCTGAAGTTCCAAACTTTCATTGGAATGAGCAATAAGTTTACTGTTTCGTCCATTTCCCTCTAGTAACCTTCCTCCCGAACCTCAATAGTATTTCCGATAGTATTACAGTATTCCAAGAAAGGATCCGAATGTATTTCTAGCTTCTATTTGTATTCAAGATTTTTTTATTGAATCCTGGTTGTGTTTTTAACAGTATTACTGTATTCCAAGAATGTCAGAATACTCCCGGTTCAGTTAAAAATTGTAAGGGTTGACTGATTACGAGTACATCTCGAAGAATATTACATGAATAAATAATTTTTAAGTAAATGAAATTTAGTTTTTCTGTTGGATGCGAGACTCATCAATGTCAAACAAATCAACTTTTCAATTATCCATGTCTTGGTTGAGGGCAAGAGTCAGCCCAAATTCAGCGCGCAAAATAGTCTCGGTGTGCTTGAGTTGAAGCTGTATTTCCGTTTCTATTCGGTTACCCGTCCAAATCTGTCAGCTTGTTCTGTTTGCGACCGGAAAAACAAGAAGTCGACTTGAGAATTCTCTTCCGAAGAGAAATCAAAGTGTCAGTTTTTTTGGAAATGCTAAATTGGCTTATTGGTAGTGGGCTTTCATTTCCAAGTGACTCTTGAAGATTCCAACAGCGTGTGAATTTATCTACTTTCTGACTTTTGAACAAAAGTTTCTGATATAAAATGCATGGATTATGCTTCTTGAATAGGATTTAAGGAAACCGGCCCTTTTATCGTAAACCATCTCTCCGACCCCTCCAACATCTCCTCGATCGTCCCCCAGGGCAATAAAATTTACAAAAAGTCATTACTCATTCTGACAAAGCCCCAAAGCTTCGTAATTTGAGGTACATGGACTCTTCATCGAGATTTATGCGGAAAATTGACGGAAACTTTATTTGGAATAATTCATTGTTCCTGCATGACTGCCACGAGGAAAAATGCGTCGCTTCTCCTCCCCACTTCTGTTTCTGGTATTATCCTTGTTTGTTTCAGAAATGGCTCTGCGTTCACTTACAAAGTGACGATTCTGGCACAAACAATGCCGACTTTGGCCCGCAACAGTTTATTTATTTTCGTTTTTCCTCTTAGAGATGTTCCAGGGTTCGATAGTTCCCTCGAGATTTCTTCTAATGTTTTTCCAGAGAAGCAATTGATCAGAGATAAAATTGGATGACTTTTTCCGAGACAATTACACCTTAGGAAAGTTCCTGTTGTTTATTTTCATAAAGTCGTGATTCGACTTGTCTCACATTTGTTCTTGGTTGCTTCCTTGACTTTTGTTGTTTGATTGTCCGAAATATGCAATTGCGGTCGAGGATGGCAGTTGTTCGACGGCAAATTCCGCTAATTCGAAAAAGTGAAAGCTTTGCGCTCCTGCTGCTTGGAAGAATTGAAAACGGCCCAGTTATTCTTTTTAGTCACCTTCTATTCCAGAATAAGCAAAATAAGTAACTTTAGGATAACATGGCCGAAAAAAAGTGGAGCTGACTACTTCGAGTCAAAAGACTCAATGATTATGCGACAAATTTGAAAAGAAAGGCTAGTCTTTTTTAAAATGCCTAAATTTGGCTCCAGTAGTAGTAAACATTAGAAAAGACTTGGAATTTACTTTTTCCCACAATTTTTCTGAACTTGGTGGAAAATTTTCGAATCGATGTCTGAAATTGAAAGCTCCGAGAATTTCCAAAATTCCAGAAATCCGTTTTGAGATAATTTTTTCAGAAAAAATAGTTTTTGGGTTCTATAATAGCATAACTTTTAGTTTTCAAAATAATATAATTTCTGGACAAATGCTCGAAATTCAGAATTCCAGTTTTCCATAAAATTCTAAAACCTCATTTCGAGATAGTTTTTTACATAATAAATTTCGGTTTCTAAAACTGTTCCTTTTGAATCGATATCGAAAAATCTGAATTTTAAGTTCCTGGGAAGTTTCGAAAATTCGCGGCAAGATAATTTTGCAATAACATTCATCTTCGGTTTTTAGGTTTTCGGATAATTTTATATTAATAGGATTTTTCGGAATAACGAGAATATGGAATTTATACAAATAAAGTTTTCACGGTTCCTGGAAGTTAGGAAGAATGTTAGCATAATCTGATTCCTTTTCCTTCTAGTTCAGCAACCCCAACTGACGATCTGTAAAGTGTACCTTTCTTAAAATATTAGTGTGACAAGGTTTCATTGTTTGGTTCATTTGACAGCCGCTCGGCTTGTCGCTTTTTTACATGAGCGTTTTTGCTAGCGGCATTTTTCTCTTCTCACCGAGACAAGCAAAGTCTCGGAAATTGGGCGGAGCAAGCCAAAGCCATCCATCCACAAAAACGACCAACTGGCCGTTTTTCTTCTAAGCTATTTCATTTCGGGTGAAGCCTGGCTCCATGTCCGAGGTCTTCCCGCAATCTAGTTGTTCCTTTTTCGGCCAGTCAAGGACTCTTCAACCTTCTAGAGAAAAGTTTTCCAAACCCCTATGAACTTTATTATTTGGTTTCTTCGTTTATTGCATGTTTCGGTCGAGGAAGGAAGGAAAAGTGCTTCCTCACAAGTCTGAATTTATCGTTCGTGCCGTTCTGCATCCGGACAACTTCATTAATTTTCAAATTTCCCCAATTTTTAGATTCGCAGTTCTCGTCGAAGAATCCATGTAAGGTCCGGAGCGACAGAGCAGATCGCGAGCGGACACCGCTTCAATGCAGAATTGTGGATGGATAGATTTCGCGGTGATTCTGTTGCTGTTTCTCCTTCCTGATTTCGCCAACGGGATTCGCTGCTATTGTACTGACGACCATTGCGATCCATATGGTGCATGCGAAAGTTCTGTCTGCTTGATTGGATCTTTGAAATCCAATAATGCTGTGATCAGGACATGTGGTGACGAACCCGTGGGTTGTCAGAGGGAAGTTGGGAGATGGGCAGACCTCTGTGCTTGCGATCAACCACTTTGCAACACTCTGTCTTACTTCAGATCAAATATAAGGAAAGAAAGAGGAAATTCCTTGGGGGATCACGATTTTGCTGCTCCTCCACTCTCTCACGACGATGGCGAAGATGATCCACCGGTCATTTTTCAACGGGTTGATCCTCCGTTGGGCGATTTTTCGGGTTACGACAGGCATCCAGGTGTGTGGAAAAGTTTAATTTGTTTTCCTGAGGCATCCTATTAAAAGTAATATACTTTTAACGAGGACCCATTTCGGAGTCATCTAGGACTTTAATGCCGAAATTCGAAAGTTCTTTTTTCAGAATTGGTTCCGAAATTTGAGATTTATTTTTTTTCAGTATTAGGATTGAGATTTAAAATTTACTTTCTCAGTATTGGGATTGAAGTTCGGAACTTGCTTTCTCAATATTGAGATTGAAGTTTACTTTTTCAGTTTTAGGATTGAAATCTAGAATTTGCTTTTTCAATATTAGTGTCGAAACTCGGAATTTAATTTCCCAGTGTTAGTATCGAAACTTGAAATTTGCTTTCTTCAAGATTAGTCCCGAGTTTCAAAATTTACTTTCCTCGATATTAGCATCGAAAATTAAAATTTATTTTTTCAGCAAACTCATTTCCAACTCAAAGTAATACAAACACCCTAGTATTTGTACTAGTTCCCTTCTCTGTCGGCTGTGTAATTGTCGTTATTGTTTGGATTAATTACTATCGTAATCTATGCTGAGAAGAAACTAAATGTCCACATATTTGAATCCCGAATAATTCACTTCTGCCTTGTTCGAAGACTTTTCATCGAATTTGACAAAAAGCCGTATTATTCTAGATTACCTTAGGAGTGATCACCTGACAATAATTCCCATTCTGCAAGGTTAGTTGATTGTCAATTCTGTGCAAATTCACACTTGCCCGAGGCTTCTCGAGTTGCAGTCTATCTAGTGGATATACCTGATAGCTCTGAAACGCTTCGTTTTTTTTTTGGCCGATTATTATTCCTTACAAATTGCTCGTGTCTCTTCCCTCCTCGTGGCAGCTGCACTTGGAAAAGAAGTCGTCCATTGAGCTTAAAACTTAGAAACTACCACGATGTAACGCGATAGATGGGCCCTGGCTTACGTTTCACTTCTGGGCCGACGTTTCGGTGTCGCCCATTGCCTAATCACACTATTATAAAATTAAAATAAGCATTTCTGCAAAATTGTTTTGGAATGACGTTCCAGAAATTCGAAATTATCGTACAGAAAAGATACAAATTAAATTTTTCGTTGAGTTATTCCTATTTATGTCACAAAGTAATAAGCATTCTGCGAATTGTTCTCGCAGCCAAATTCTCGACCTTTTAGAAACTTCCAGAATTTTGAAAATGTCCGTTTTTAAATTACGTCATTATGAAAATTACAAATTGCCAATTGAGAAGAAATTTTCGATTCAATAATCTTTCTTCCAAAACAATATGCGAGATGTGCTTCTCGCAATTTTATGCCAACTTGATATTCGGCAAGACGAAAAGGAGATTTCGAACAACAAGTAGCTTCATCCGAGGGGAATTGCTTCTTGGCATTTCTGAATGACACTTTCTGCGCATATAGAAAAACCAGTCCGAATTCCAGCCGTTCCAAAATTCTCAAGTTTAAAAATATTCAAATTTGGAAAACAAATTTATCTAAATATGGGATTTTCCTTTCCGGCAGTGGTACACAATGCGGAATAAAGCTTCCGAACCTTCAACTTTGATAAATTCGCGCGACGCCGATGTCAAAAAGTTGATTTATGATGGCTGTACTGAATAACCTCCATCTTTTAGGGTGCCATTGTCGCATTTGCTGCCGTCAGAATTCCTGCTCCACATCTTCGAAAATAAAGAGAAACTATTGTATCGTTGCCATTCTTTCACAATGATTGGATTTTGTTGTTTGTTCATAAAAGTTTTCCACGATGAAAGTTCTAACAAAACCTAGTTATTCCGAGATGTAAACCTCCCTGTTTTCCTACATCCAAGCACGAAGGCAGGCCACGGGAAGCTCAAACAAATTGGATTACTTTCGTTCGTCTTTTCATTTGTCGCGCACAATTTAGGCTGCTTCATTGTCACCGTGACCAAAAAAGCAAGCATGCCAAAAGTAAAGAAGCATAGTCTTCTGAGGGGAAAATGGTTTAGCCAACTTGCTCCATTAAATCCAGATAAGCTAAGAAAAACGAATAAAACTTTCATTCAATGAAGGAAGTTTCTCAACAATCGTCGTATTAGATGTTTGAGGAATCTCAGGAATTAAATCGAAATAAAAGGGCAGTAGGATTTATCCCCAATTATCCTTTAGATCGAGTATTAACTTTTAAAAACATGGGGAAAATTTTTTTAAATAAAAAAGCAAAAAAAACCAGAAAAATTTCTAGTTTGTGTAATAAGCAAGAAGAACGAGCCTAAAGTAGAAAGGATTCGTTTTCAGACCGGAGTTTGATTCATTACCATCACCAGAAAGGTAAAACTGACCGAGAGAACTCGCACTGATAAATTCTGACAAACGGGTACAAAGGACCGATCATCATCTGAGTGAGATTCAGAGCAGATTCGATTTCAAGACAAAGACTGATGTATCAACTTCTGCTTTTTATGGGAAATAAATAATTATGGAAGAAAATGTTCAAATTGATCTAGACTGTAATGTAGTTTTATATGGAAGTAATTTATAAATGTATTTCTTTCAAATGTTTGTATCTGTATTGAAATATTGAGTATATGGCTGTTAGAATAACCTATTATGATTGTTTTGGAATTTTCTACGTATAAATAACAATTCGGTTTGTAAAGAGTAATATTTTACAAGGATTGTATTAACGAATGGAGAAACCATCTCTATTCAATTAAATCTAAAATTTTATATGATACGTGTTTCATAAAAAATCCTCCTAGATATGGTCGAATGAACTTGGAAATTGTACAGAACTAAAAATACTTGATCCGAAAAGCAAATATTCGGGAATTAACGCCATATATGATGTCGAAGAAGAAGATAGCAATCCTCTTTAGAATTTTTATCATCGGAAAACAAACAAAAATACAACATCCCCGTCTAATACAGATCGAATGCCTTCAATAAAGGCTTAATTTCATTCCTCGGCAGTGGCTTAACGGCAATGCATACTTCCATCCCGTCTTCGACCCAGATTCGATGTTGAATATTCTTCTCTTTCAGTATGTTGACGGCTTGTTGCAGATGAGACTCATCTTTTGCCTGAAAACCCATATATCAAACTGAGCCCGAATGCTGACCAACTTACTCCTAATACGACTTTGTGCATCCTATCGATATTGGCTTTATCCATGTAAGTTTGTACCAAAGGATCGTCTCTAAATTCCCAGATACACGCTGTTGCGGCATGAGCTCCCTGAGCTATCAACGGTCCGGTCCCCCACCCGGGCATAGAAGCAATATCCCTCCTTAGGATGATGTACATTACAGGAACAATGTTTTTAGAAGCCATTCTGAATTGGAAAAATTACCTTCGAAGAATTAGAAGGAATTGAGCAAAAGACCATTATCGAGGCCAGTCATTTTGGAAGATCTCGACACGAGAGTCGGTCTACTCTCGGTCAGGTCGTGGCAATTTTCGCTTTTATTCATTTTTATTCCCATTTTTCTTCTTTGTTCGAAGCTTTACTGCAATGGGCGACGTTGACTTTGATGAACAGGTCAAAGAGGTAATTGTTGCTTGTTGCTGTGTTGGATTTATATGAATTATTTAGGGATTTGCGAAGCTTCAACAACAAGTATTTGAGTCGAGACAACGAATAGCCATCGATGAAGAGATTCGTGGGTTGAAGGAAAAGGTATTTTCCTCTTTTCTCATATATCACCTGATTCTTTATTTTTCAGAAACGCGATTCCCGTAAAATTATCCTTCAGAAATTAGGGGAACACCCTGCCGATCGTCCCGTTTATCGTCAAATTGGGCGTGTTCATGTACTCTCGGCGAAGGAAGATGAAATCAAAAGACAGGAAAAGATTATCGACATCTTCGAAGATGATATCAAAAAGATCTCTGAGCGGAAGGAGGTGATTCTGAAGAAATTGGAAGAGGCACAGGCCAACATGCGTGAAATGCTTGCCCAAAGGAAATAAACGTACCCTTGTTATTGTTTATTTTATAAACTTCGATCCATAAACTTTACTACTTCTTTTTGTTAGCAGTCCGAGTGTTTTACCCACTTCTATACTTGGTTACTTTTGTATCTTTCTAACTTGATTTCCAGGAAAAATGGAGGATCTACCAAAGGATGTCAAAGTTACTTCCCGTCAGAAGCCGATGGCCATCAACTTGAAGTACTTTGAGGACGGCACCAGAAACAAGATCTACGAGGACTTGAAACGTTTCGATTGGGACAAAGTTGATAGTGCCTTCGATGGTGCTAAAGAACTTTACGAGGAGGCTGCTAACCGTACTAACTCAGATCTTGAGCAACTCCCTCGCAATCGTACCTTCAGACGTACGGACTACACCGAAGCAGAACTCCGTCATCACCGTAATACTGCATACGAGGCCATTCGCAAGGATGAATTTTGTGTTGTTACTCTTGCTGGTGGTCAGGCCAGTCGTCTAGGTGCCAGTGTTCCTAAGGGTATCTACCATCTGGACCTTGGTTTCGAAGATCCCTACCAGAACTCTCTCTTCTATCTCCAGGCTGCTCAGATCTATCGTTTGCAGCAACTCGCCGGAGGATCCATTACTTGGTATGTTCTGGAGTCTGATTTATATCACTAATTTAACTCTTCAGGATGATTATGACCAGTAAGGCTACCGACAAAGAAACCAAGAAATGGTTCAGTGAAATGATCCCGATCGTTGGTCTTTCCATGCAGCAGGTTATTTTCTTCACACAGGATGAAATTCCGTGTCTCGACACAAATGGTCGTTTCTTCACTGGATATGACCATGTTCTCACTTCTCCTAATGGGAACGGAGGCTTCTACGACGCTATCGGACACCATCTTCGTAAGCTGAAGGGTCTAGGAATCAAGTATTTCCACGTCTACTGTGTCGACAACATCCTTGCTCGTGTTGGTGATCCCATTTTCCTTGGTACATGTATTAACCAAAAAGCCGATTGTGCTGCCAAAACCGTTGAGAAGTATGATCCACATGAGAAGATCGGAGTTATCTGTATCGACCATAAGCAGATTGTAAGTTGTCGTATTTGAGACTTGTTCATATGTAAGTATTTAGGAATCTGATGAACTTTACGAATTCCCTCACAAGAATGAGCTCTTCAACAAGTGTCGTGTTCGCGTTATCGAGTATTCCGAGATTTCTGTTGATCAAGCTGAGCAGGTGGATCCCTATTGTGACGATCAGAAACTTTATTTCCGTGATGGAAACATTGCTAACCATTTCTTCACCATCGAGTTCTTGGAGCATGTCCACAACCATCCTCTTCCTTATCACGTCGCTGCGAAGAAGATCAAGGTTGTGGATCCTAAGGCTGGTGAAATTACTGTGGATGGAATTAAACTCGAGCGTTTCATATTCGATGCTTTTGTTTACTCTAAGTGAGTTTTTTATATTGAAAACTACCCTATTATTGTCTCGATCCTTAGATTAACGTTTCACGATTGTGGTCAGGATAATTGACCTTGGGTAACTTGAAGTAGCTTTGGTTTTATTGTAATTTGTTGGAATGACCTCGGAAAGTGGTGTCTTGTTGCGCTGGCGATAATTGAAGTGCGCGCTTATGCAAACATTCATACCTATTAGTTTTTTAAGAGTAATTTATTCATGATTTTCAGGAACTTCTTGATTTATGAAGTTGATCGTGATGATGAATTTGCTCCTCTGAAGAACAATGACGCAGCCCGTGTTGATTGTCCTTCTTCCTGTGTCGCTGCCATTAAGCGTCTGCACAAGAAGTGGATCGTTGCTAAGGATTGGAAACTTGAGGATTATATTCACAAATGCACCGAGGAAATTACTCCCGAAGGAGTTCTTGATCCTCGTTTCTGCTACGAAACTGAAGGAATACTCACCTCCAAACAATTTCAATGTCAAAGTAGCTTCAAGAACATCGCTATTGCTGATGTCCCGAATGTTGACGTTGATTAGGTAATAACTGTCTCATGACTTCTTGCTTTTGAAAGTCCTCCTATTGAAATTTACGTCACTAAAACATTTAAATTTGTTAAAGTCATGTTTAAAATGATATTCTTTTCAGGCGCAGCAGTATTCAATGAGGTTAATCAGTTGTTTTTCTTGTTGCATATTACGTCACTCACTTTACTCTAGGCAATACGGGTAATTTTGTCGTGCCTTTATATTTCTAGTCTAATATTTATCGTTCAATGTCTGGAATTACTAAAATAGAGTTACAATAAATACTGTTATATTTTCCATTGTTCGTTTCGGGTATTTTTGGGGACAAAGAAGTGACCTGGATGAACCGAGTTGATGCACTCCAACTCATTTAGGGCTCTTTAGTGATTCCGATCGGATTTGTCGGATCGCTTTGCAAGTGAAGCGGTACACTTTCATGTATTGAAAGAGTTTCCTGTGCGTGAGAAAGCTTTGACATTGATCGTGTACTTATTTTTGTATAGAAATGAATGTCAATGAGTCGGATTCATTGTTTCCGGCTACAGTACTTCCGAATTAGATGCTGGGACAAGAATGAGTGTTGACCTCGAGAACAAGATTGTCGGCTTAATGTGGGAATCGGCAGATAGTTAAGTGTACAATACTTGTAAGATACTTATATTTGACCAGATGCGCATGTCCTTGAGAGAGTTCCATATAGCTTGATCTTTTTATTTTGTCCTGGCGGCAAGATGCCACTCTCAATTAGAGAGCGCTTCTTCTAGGGCCATATTTGAAGAAGAATCAAAATAAGTACAATCCCGGGACGAGGAAATCTGATCTGCGACTGCGTAATCGGCATTTATGCTCTTTATGGAACAGTTAGAAAGCGACAAAGAGGGCATGTATCCGACTCGGTTCTTGCGTAAGACGATTAGGCCGATTTTCTCAATTGCCAAGATGACTGGTGATTTACAGAAGAATCATATTGTTGCAAAAATTAGAGGTACTTTTAGAGCACTACTTTGATACAAATCCTTGAAGTTCTGGAACTTTCGATTTTGAACTTTATTTTCAGAAATTTCCATTTAATTTTCGAGTTTGATGGTTGTAATCGATTAGTTTTTGAAAATTTCAAATTTTCTCCGAAATTAATAAAATATTCTAGCTTTCATATTGTTATGAAAATAATTATTTTTCCGGAACTTTTTCAACAAAAATTTACGAGTGTTTGGAATCTTTATTTTGTATTTCGATTCGGAAATTTTGGGTGGATTTTGAGCGATTTTAGTATTATTAATTTGTTATAAAAAATGTAGTGCCGAAAAGGAACTCGACATGGCATCATTGAGTTAATCGGCGGAAATCGCTTTGAGGCTTTGGCATTCAGGATCTTGGCCCGGTGAAATTATCCGTGACATCCTGTCTTTTGTCACCTTTTAGATTTGCCTGGACTGGCTTTCAACTCTCCCGGATTCCGTTCCACACTTGAAAAAAACTTAAATGTGAATCCTTGAAGAGGAGAACCTCAGATGCGCGAAGTAAACAAAAACGAATTTCGAAAAGCGAACATCTACCGTAATGAATATTTGGCGTCAATCATTCAGTCACTTTTAGACTCCGCCCTTTCTGTAAGGGAGTCAATTTGTCGAAGATAAATCTGTACTTGGTCACTGGAGAACCAATGAAACTCCGACGACCCGCCCCCAAACGGCATTTCAGAGGACACAAAGTGAGTTCTTCGTCATCTTCGCCGTTGTCGTCTTTCTGGCGCCGTTTGCAGTTCCACTTTTATTGAAAGCTCAAGAAGGATTCTTTTGTGATTCTGGGCACGCGACTTCAATCGCTTTTACTTTATTGACTTCGGTTTTCTATCAGAGTCAGAAGAAATCTTGAATTCCCACCAAGGATTTTCTACCGAACCTCTGTCGACTTTTGGATCCCCTCATCTTCTGGGCTGTCCTCGAAGATTTCTCCGAATACTGAATCTTCATTAACTCTGGAATTTCCACCGAAGATTTCAATTCTGGAACTTTCTTCGGTTTTGAGGGTTTCGTCGAAAATTCCCTCGACTTCCGAGCTTTCGTCACTTTCTGAATTTCCCTCGAATTCTGACTTTTCATCAAAAATTTCATCGTCATCGAGCTTCGTTGACTTCTTTAAGCAATCGGAAATGACGGTTCCATCAAGTATGTTTTCTCACATTTTTTATTCGTAGTTATTTATTTTCGATAAATTTCGAAAGGAGATTCTTTTTTAAAACTCATTTTTTCATCGTCAAATTTATAATTAATAATTTCGAAAAGAGCTTCACTTATTACTTTTTGCTAGAACACTCAAAGATGCCAAAAAGCAATAGTCAAATTGCCATAGGCAAAAATTGAACGGGAACCACTTCGTGAAAGGCCAGAAAGTTGCCCGTAGGCATTTTTGAGTGGTTTACTGTATCGCCAGCAAATCAAGAGCAAAATGTCAATAAAAACTCTATTTTTGAAGTTCTTAAAATTAAATAATCTTAGACTGTCGATTAAAGCGAAATCATTTTAAACGATATTCAGTCGGGATAATTGATACGAAATAATTTTTTCAGGTCGGATTTTGCTGGATGTGCCGTGTAAAGTCTGCCTCGACCACAGTTCGGGGAAACACTACGGGATCTACAGTTGTGATGGATGTGCCGGATTCTTCAAGGTGGATTTGAATAATAAAGTGGATTTGAACAAGTGTTTTCAGCGTTCTGTTCGTCGAGGCCGGGAATACGCCTGCAAAAACAAGTCGAACAGCAATAACGGAAAGTGTGTTGTCGATAAGACTCATCGAAACCAATGTAGAGCTTGTCGATTGAAAAGATGCTTAGATATAGGGATGAACAAAGAAGCTGTCCAACACGAGAGGGGACCGAGGAACTCCACACTTAGGAGACAGATGGCCATGCTCAGTGGACTGCATTCTGATTCCGGTCCTCTCCCCGGCCCCCCGACCCCTTCTTCCTCAGGATTCGGATTAAACCAAAATCAGAACCTCCCGACAATGTCCTCGATGATGGCTGCTCTCGCCGCAGCTGCTGTCTCCAGAAGCTCTCCTAACCAAAGTCCGATTTTCATGAATCCCTTCATGTCTGGAGTTAAGAAAGAAACAAGTCCTTTTGTAAGTTTTGGGTTTATTTATGTAGTTGACAAATTACTGTTGCCACACTTTGGTTCTCTCGGGGTTTCTAATTTGGTCCCAAAATGTGCGAAAAATGGTCCGATCGACCACATATGGCGCGAATTGCCAAAACTTCCACATCCGGCCGAGGTCGGGCTAATCCGTCTTTTGATTGTCGTTGCACAATCCAATTTATTATCGATGCCCAATTATACTGTAATGAACTCCAGCCTTTTTTTCAAAATTCCTTGGTTTCTACAGTACTCAAGGTTTTTCGGAATCCAAAAAATTTTGGAATCGAGAATCCTAAGGATTCCCTATTAAAGTTTAAAAACTCGTTGAAATAATTATTTTCAAATTTTATAATATGATAATTGAGATGTTTATCGATTTAATCAAGAATTTACATTTGAAAACAACAAATTGAAAAATGAAAATTTTGAAAATTATTCGAAACCAAAAATTCTAGACTTTTCTGAAAGTCTCCGCAAAATTATGTCAAAACATTTCTGCGACACCACTTTCTCACTTTCGTTACAGTATGATCTTTGAACCGAGATTCTCAATCAAAACTTTTTAAATTCTTAGAAAGTTTGAAAAATTTGCGTTGAGAAAAATTGGTAAAAAAACTATTTTTTATTTTTTTAAAAATCCAACACTCAACTTTGATCCTGATTTTAACGAATCAATCGGTCGTCGTTTACACTTTTCACTAAAAATCGAAAAAAATGACAAAAATAAATATCTATGAATAAAAAAATCTAAATCCGGATTTTGACGACGGATTGGCTTTTCAATTAAATAACCTCTGAATTTTCAGATCAAAACCTCATCGAAGCAGATAAATTTTGAAAGTGTCATGATTCGCACTATGAGCTGGGCCAGATCCCTAATCGGATTTGTACCTGGATTGTCGAATGATGAACAGGTTCGTTTTTTCGATTTTTAATTAATTTTTAACCTGGTTATTTTTAGACCCAAGCTGTTGCAAACTCCTTGAGTAGATTGTTCCTCCTTTTCGCTGTAGAAGACGGATTTATTTCGGTCTCGAATTTGCCGAATAGCAGTGACTGGAAATCACAGACTTCCTCAGAAACGAGGAAAAAACTGAATTCGCTCCTAGCTCAGCTGGAGGTGATGCATCTGGATGTGACGGAATTCAACATCTTGAGAGTCTTGATCTTGTTGAAAGGTAAATTAAATTTGTTCGTTTCGAATTAATGGGAAAATTCAGGGATCAGCGAAAAAACACCTCAATTACTCCAATTGGTCCATTTCAACCTCGCAAATCACCAACAAATGGCCTTTCCCTACCAGCCTGGGAGATATCTCCAGTCCATGATCCTCATAGACTCCGTCTTCAACCTGGATTCGAGCGAATTGTTCACAACCTTCAAGGCTCTCAAGTCATCTCCGATAAGTCCGGAGAACAACTTCGCCTCGATCGCTAGTCTCGTGGGGACCTCAAGTCCTGCGGCTTCTACCTCAGCTAATTCCGCCCGCGATCACACCGGATCCATCTCGCCTAGCCCCTCCGTCAGTCCTGTGCAATCCGATTCGCAAAACTTGGATTTAAAAATCGAATTTGATCAATAACAATTAGAAAGTTTTCTCTGTAAGATCTCAAGGAAATAAATTTACACCTGATTAAACCAATTAGAAAAATCATGAGCAATTCGGTTTTTGTCGAGAACTCGGTCGAAAAGTTTGTTTGCAAAATTACTTAACGTGAATTTGGAAGTCGGGAAATTGGCAATGCGCAAGTTTGAGTCCCCTGAGTCTTTGTCATTATCGACTAAACGAGAGAATTTAACTTTTCCAGTTTTTAAAAGTAAAAATTATCTTCAATGATTTTTGATTTTCTGAAATTCATGAATTCCCTTGTCATTATCGACTAAACGGGAGAATTCAACTTTAATTCTTAAGAAATATGAGTCATCTTTATTTTTAGGTTGCTCGAATCTTATTAGTTTTCAGAAAGGAAAATTTAACTTTTTCTACAGCTTTGTCGCGAACAGCGTTTGGGTTTAGGTTTCTCTCCTATCACGATCTTTCATTATTAACCTCAAACTTGAGTGATTAAATCAAACAATAAAATATAATGAAAGAACATGAAATATGAAAGGGTTTATTTTCTTTGTTGCAGTTCTTTAGAGTGATCTTTCTTTTTTGATCAGCTTTTCAGAAGCTCGTCTTCAGGATATTCTGTGATTATTCGCAACAAACTTTAAAAAGATATTTATTTTTTCAAATATTTTCTGATTTTTCGTCATAGACTAAAAGACGGAATTTAACTTTTTTTATTTTAAAAAATACAAATCGTTCGAAATAATTCTTATTCTTGGGTCTCTCGAATTTCTCGTAATTACCGACTGAGAGACAGA
>VOSG01000094.1:0-97100 GCA_009761265.1 Halicephalobus sp. NKZ332
GTAGTGGATCAGGAAGCGATGGTTCTGGAAGTGATGGATCTGGAAGTGATTCTGGAAGTGATGGCTCTGAAGGTAGTGGATCAGGAAGTGATGGTTCTGGAAGTGATGGTTCTGGAAGTGATGGTTCTGGAATTGATGGTTCCGGAAGTGATGGTTCTGGAAGTGGTGGATCAGGAAATGGTTCTGGAAGTGGTTCTGGAAGTGATGGTTCTGGAAACGGTTCATCAGGAGATCTGAATGATGGTAATTCCACAACACCAACAGATCCACAAACTATCATCGAAATGTATAATTTGAATGTAAGTACTGTTTTATTCTTGCTTTTCCTACAATACTTCTTTAGCCAAACCACAGCACCCCGACAATCGAAGCAAATGCTCAGGAAGCACTGATTGCTATTGCTGCAACCTTGACGGAGGACCAAAGAAATGGACTCGGTTATACTCTTGAGGAACTTGTTCAAACTTGTACAATTGGAGGAGTTCCTTGTGACATGGACCAGGATTTCAATCAGATCTATGACGTTGATTATGGATATTGCTACACATTTAATTACCAGTATCCAGACATCCACTACAATACAACAAAGCTCGGAGATAATTATGGATTGAAGCTGCTCATCCTCGCCGACATTGGTGAATATATATCCACGAGTTCAGAGCAGGGAATCAAGATTGTTCTCCATCCCCAGGATGTTTACCCCTTCCCTAACACAGGTGGATTCAAAAGTCCTGTTGGAAAGTTGATGGATGTGAGAGTGACTTATGTAAGTTGTTTTTATAAAAAAATAGCTCCAATTAGACTAATGTTATGTGAATCTTGTATTATTTCGATATATTTAAAAAGTACATTCAAATTTTGTAACTAAGATTATTAAATATCTCTCTGAAACGAGATACAACAGCATCTGTAGATTCTAACTTCCTTCTTTTATATTCTCAATTATTTTCTCAAAAATTGATTAGATAATTGCAATTAATACCAAAAGTACATCTGATTACAGAAAATAATTACGAAAAGGAGTAAAATCGGAGCAGAAAACGATTCCTTCTGGAATATTATCGAGTGTTTGAAATAAAATAAAAAATCTCTCGTATTTAACAAAGTTTAATATATAAAACTTTACACATTCACTATAATTTCTTATCTGAGAAGAATATCCAACAAAAATAAATAATGGCTTCTGGATTTTCATTCCAAAACTTCGATCTAAGCTATTTTCCTTGTCAATTTAATTGCTTGTTTTATCATTTAGGAAGTGATGAGTCGTCTTAGTTCTCCTTACGGAGAGTGTAATACTCTGGAACGACTGAACAAGACCGACCAACCATTTTACTTCAACGGAACTTATTCCGTCGAAGGATGTTACCGATCTTGCTTTCAGAAGAAGCTCTGTGATGCTTGTGGATGTGTGGATCCGAGATTTCCTCTACCGACGGATGGATGTACCACTCAGTTCTGTGTCCAGTCTTATCCAGAATATTGTGAGTTTATTGATTGTAGATACAACTCCTAATTTTGTACTTTCCAGATACTTGCTACGAAGATTACCTCGCCGAAAATGGGGATTATTACAACGTTTCTGATTGCACTTGTTCCACGGCCTGTGATGAAACAGACTATACAGGGTCGGTCTTTTATTCCAACTGGCCAGCAGGAACTTTCTTCGAACAACTCAACTGCAACAACGCCTCCTTCCTCAACGGAACTGATTGTCAAACTTATTATAAACACAACGCAGTCCTTCTACACATTAGCTACGCGAGATTAGGCTATGAACTACTCCAGGAAGTGCCTGTCACTACTGCTTGGAACCTGTTTTACAATTTATCTGGAAACACTGGTCTCTGGATTGGATTCTCTGCCATCACATTGGCAGAGATCATTCTCGTTTTACTACAAATCATCGTTTGGATCTGCACGAAGGATAAGGAAATCCCGGAAGTCCCCAGTTGTCGACGATTGAACTACACTTTTGAAGGAGGTCATGGTAGAGCCACTGAACAACAACAAACAGCTAAAAGAACTCACGGAAGATCGTGGTCAGCATCCTTTGCAGCGATTAACGGGAATTCAGAAGGGACTGCACGGGAAGTATTTCCACCCAAGGAATTTGCAAATGAGCTAAGGAGGAGAAGTAAGTCTCTTTTATCGATAAATAATAAGAAGAACTTTTCAGAACCATCGTTAAGTCAAGTACATCCAGATATTCCTGGCTACACCAAATTCGAAAGTGCTTGGCCGTCGAGACAGGGTCAGTTTGATGGACAATTGGTTTCCCCAACTATTGTACAGTCTAAAAATGGCATTTAATCAATTTAATATGGGTCGGAGTAATCTTAATAAATATTAAAAGTTGTTGATGGAAATCGAGAAACAATTGGATTTGGCGAAATAAATTATGCCAGTAAAGCTTTATTACGAGGAGAGCGAGTGGACAGAACCCGAGAAAACGAGGAGCATTATCACTGATCCTGCAAATTCTGTTCAGTTAACGTTAACTTCCGACTCGTTCATCTGGTTTCTCAATTATGCGAGTATTTATCGTTTTCGTATGTGTCGTTCTTGTTGGAGTTGCTGCTATCGATATTTTACCTACTACAACGACTTCCTTTCCTGATGTGGTAAGTGATTATATGAATTGTTTACTTCTTATGAATCAACTTAGACAAACGAGACATTACTATTGAATGAAACACTCCATATCCCTGTTAGCTTCGATGATACGATCAATATGTTTTCGAAATTGTGGACTAACATGAAGGTGGATCCATTCAGTCGTACACTCGTCGCTATTTATCTTAACATTACGTGAGTGTTTGTTTTCTACTTTATAGTTTATCTCATCCTGTTATAGTATCCTGATCGGCATATATGCCCTTATGATAAGTATAATTGTTCATCAGTCTTTGAAGTCTCGTCGTTACGTCAAGAAGAGAGCAGGCATGTTTTACACATCTCGTTTCAATTGGCATGTAATGGATAATGAATGCTAATTACTTTTACCTGTGTACTCTTTGAGTCAAATAATGAACGAATATACTCTGTACTAAAATCCTTGATTAGATAATTATATTTCTTTGCGACCATGGATCATAGTTAATTTATCACTATCATAAATGGAATTGGATTTGTTAAGATAAATTTAATCTGTGTCAATACTTCAGTGAATATAAAATACGTTAGAATTTTTTTAAAGCGAAAAAACAATCCCTTATAGTTGGAGTAAACAAATCAAATTCTACAATTTCACAAAGTTCATGTTGTTTTGATGGAACGAAGGACGTTTTACTGCACCTTTTGCTCTTGCAAAATAAAATGTTCTGACTGATTAATCTTCCATTGCCTTTAACTTTTTGATTTCTTGATAGTATAGAATTCTAATGTGTTCGACTTGTTTTGATCTCAATTGCATTTATTTACAGTCGCTTTCAGTAACATACTACGACAGATTAGAGTGGTGCAAACTCGCAAAATAAGTTACAACACATTCAAAACGAGGATCTTTTCAAAAACGAAACGTTTTATACAAATTTACATGTTCTGTACATCAATGTTCAAAGTATTGCATCTGGTTCGTGTTGCTAGAGATTCTTGGACTGATCTCTCCTTAAATAATCAGATTATATAAAAAAAGCCATAATGAATTAGTAAAGCTAAAGAGCTTACTTCACGTAATCCTTGATACGGAATCCATCTTCGTCAGAGAGAACACGACTCTGACGTCGCATAAACTCTTTGAAGTCGACCTGTTCGGTAATAGAAGCCTTTTTCACCGGAGGAGTCGTTTGATCGACGGATGACTGGCGAACAAGACCTCCGATGCCAGCAGTAGCACCCATCAACATGCCGGAAAGAGAGAAACGACGCTCAGTCGGGCTGCTGAAAGCAAATTATTGTCATATTAAGAAAGATCCAGTAACTTACGATGGGGTAAGATCGCTATCATTAGAGTCGGTAGAGAAGGTTCTTTCACGGGTCGAGATCTTTGGGGGACGCCAAAGGACGTCAGTGTCAAAATCAGGGCGAATTTGCGAGGGCTTCTTCAGGTTAGAAGACATCTCAGCACTGTGAAGTACAAAGTGATTAGATAAAGATTGCTGGAAATGCCATATTCAATGAGCTTTTATACGAAGAGTTCCCCTCCGGCCCCTCCTTCCGCGCTATTTACGCTCCGAAAAAGCAAAGAAAGCTCGGGACTTCCCACAAGGACGAACCGTTCGGCCTTGTTTTCAATCCAAGAGCGGGCCTGGACTACACATGCCCCGGGCGTGCAAATAGAAAAAACAAGCCAAGGATTGCTTTTTTGGAGTCTCGCTGCAGAATAGTCAGTTGACTGCCTTTGTGGACGGGAAAAGTTCACGCAAAACGGCCTTCGAGACAACAGCTTTCAAAATAGAAACAGAGTATAAAAATAGAAAAGGAACAGCTGCAGCTGGACAAGTATGAGGAAAATTGAGATAAAGATTGATCAATTTTTGAATTCTACACGAGGTCGAGTATTTCGCAATTCATTCCTCATTGTTTATCGTCGATTATTCCAGAACACGTGAACGCGTAAACACTTCAACTGTTTCACATTATTGTGAAAGATCGATCAACAAATTTTTTCTAGAAACAATACCTCAGGTTTAACGATGCCGACCCTGTTTCAGGAAATTCCGCGCGAGAGTACCGGTCATTCAATGGCCAGCCCAAATCTGCAAGAAATCTCGAAATCAATGGTTCTGCTTGTTTGCTCTCATCTCATCTGACAGTTTACGGCGAAAGAAAATTATCTCCCACGATTATCGTTATCAAAAAATATGTCTCTTTTTGACGATACGATTTTAGGGATAATACAAACATGGGACCTTATTTGAGATTAAAAACAAATTGAATTCATAGTGAAAACCCGATTAATACAATTAATCAACTAAACAACGTCCTATAGAACTCATTTCCTAAATATAATTTATGGAGCCTGCTGCTCTTCCGGATAATAAATTGCCGGTGGATCATAGAAGTCGCAGATAGCTCCAACACTAGGATCTCTTCCTTGGAATCGTCGATAAAGTTCACTCTGCATGTCTCCTGCTCCTTGATTCAACATCGTTGTCTTGAACCTTTCTCCCGTCATTTGTTCATTTCCCTCTTGATCAAACGTCTCATGCACATCGAGAGCCAGCATTTCGGTCCACAATTTCCTGTAGTACATGCTCATCTGGGGTTGCATACCGAAGATTGGTGTGAAAGAGCATGGATGGTAATTGTTCTTCTCCATCTTGAACGGGAAATATTCTTTATGCATCTCACGATAAAGATCCAACCAGAATTTCTTCTTTCTGTCTTCCATTTCGTAAATACTCAAGTCATAATCTGCCCAGAATAAAGTTCGGTAGCTTTCCCACAAAGTAGACCGAGATAAAGCAAGCGAAACACTATTTGCCTGCTCTTCAGACAGGATAACACCAGTTTCCTGAAAAAATATCACCGTAAAAATAAAAAAGAGAAAAACAAGTCTACCTGGTGAGGACTACTCATAGCAGCTAGTAAATTAGGTTTGTGAACAAAGAATTGAATAAAAGCTGGCAGTAAATCAGCGGCATCCCAATCGGAAGCATACATCGGAGCCTGAGGGATAGTAATATCACGATAGGGGCTTCGAGACAAGAACAGTTGAACAGCACGACCAATATGGAACAGAAGTTGTTGCAATTGACTGTAGTAAAGTAGCGATGGCTTGTTGCCGATGGGTTCTGTGGCACTTCCAATCAGATAAACGATCTTGTCTAGATTTCTGATGGCATTGGCAGGTCTTCCAAGCAGAGTTGTCCAATTAGCTCTCTTGTTTTCTCTGTCAAACGGATCAATATAGAGACGACCAAGATGCTCGCCAGTTGAGATATCAGCGACAGCGTAGATTCTGGCTGATGGATGACAACGTTCCAAATTAGAATCTGAGATATTCTGGAACTTCAAACCAAGAATATGGGAAAGGATTTGAGTAATGTTCTCAAAAGTTGGCCAGAACGGGAAATGATTCATCAAATCGAGTGAATTAACACTATAAAACAACATTAATTTGAAACCTCACAAGGATACTTACTCAAAGTGATGCTCGGCTTCACGACGACAGATAAAGAAAAGATCAAAGGGCTGCAAACCCCCGGTAATCATCTCATGTGAGGCAGCATACGAAGTCCATGCATCCATTCGATCCATGAATACAGGACGCATCCGACGAGTCAATGCAGTCAAGAAGTTTCTGACAGTTTCGGGGGATCCAGCCATCTTGTTGGATAATCGATGTTCCGCAACCGAAGAGTAGCCGAGCGCTTTCGCCAATCCATCGTTATTATGACGAATTTCTTCAATATTGATAGAGTTATTGTAGAAATCATGTTCGAAACTAGCTCTAGAAATCCAACGATCCCATGCCAAAGCTCGTTGTTGACGGTCACCACAATACTGTAGGAAAGAGAGAATCGATTGCGGTGCCATTACTCCTCGCCACGGTCCTTCTAGGTAATTCGACTTCTCCACAGCCAACGACTTCAAAACATGCGGCGGAGCGTCTCGCAGAAGACCTTTTTCAGTGACATTGAAGACATGCTGATCATTGGTAGCCGTGATATTTGTCAAGTACTTGCTTCTGTATTCGTCGATAAAGCGAGACCATGATCCCAGTACTTTTCTCTCCTTGGCATCATTTTTGTCCATTCCACTGGCTCGGATTTCAAGCAAATACCACTCAATAAGACGTTGTTTCCACTTATCCAAATCGCTGGCTTCCCCATCATACATTTCCTTCAAAGCTAGTTGGAAAGCTGGATTGCTGAGCTTCTCCATCCGATCACGAGCAGCCATGACCTTAATGTGATGGAAATCAGCATTAAAAGCACGGTTTGAACATTCGGTCCAATCAGTGAGCATCTTGAGTAATAAGGTATTGAAAGCGTACTCAACATCGTATTCTTCTGATAATAAAGGTTCTACAACTTTGTCAAACGTGTATTGTTCTGGTTTATCTGAAAGCAGCATGTTTGTTATTATAAAAAACGGAGATCATACTTTGTTCCAGGTGTTCGAGGTGCTCCATCACAGTTGCTCCGTATTCCATAAACGACCGAACGCTTCCTTCATACATTTCTTTTGCTAAAGATTCATCCCATCAATCATTTCTTTGTAGAAAAACTCACGCGTTGTTGTACTCAATGGAGGCCAATCAGCATTCTGAGCTATATTAGCCAAGAAAGTATTGTTCTCGATAGTCTCATCTGGGATAACTGGGAACCTGAAGATTCATATATGAAAATCTATCATCCGCATAAGTAGCATGAACTTACACGACGTAATAACCAACAACTTTCGGTGGAGTCGCGTTCCCCATTTTGAAGAGAATAGTACGACGAGAATCCTTGTGTATTTGATCATGGCTGGAGGACAAGAGTGGGAGACCACGATACTTACTTAGATGAGATACATTCCTGGTGAATGTCGGTCGACTAATTCCCAATGTGAAAATCCTCATACCTACTCCTAAACGATGAAGATCAATTAAGCTCAAAAGTAGTAAAAACGAGACCAAAGCAACAATTGCACCAAAGTCGACGAGTTCAAAGCTGGATTTTTTCGCTACAGGAGAAAATTCCTCACTTCCCGATTGTTGTGATCACGTTCATTTACTTTTTTCTTTTGATTTTCCAGTAATTAACATTTCCTTAGTTGTAGTGGCTATGTACATCTCGTCTTTCTCTATATTATGTTTCTTCTTCCCATTTTTTTCATATTGATTGTAAAAACCATATATGAAATGTTTCTTCCAAAGTGTTTCTTGTTAATCTTTCGAAGTCTCTCTTATTATTTATGGCTTTAATTTCCTTTACATCAGATATTTATTTTATAAATTTCAAAATATTCACAACTCTTGGTAGATGGATCATCATTATTTCCGTATGACGTAATGATCTTAAGAAATTCTCATCAGTGACTCATACACTCATTTCTTGGCCTTCTTGCTGAATGTTTTGTTCTCCATCAGGTTTCTTTACTTGGTTTTCGCAATAAAGTCCCACGTTACTTTGCCGCGATTGTCACTACAAACATACATTCTTTTGTCTAGTTACCTGCGTGTGCGGGGTTCACAGCTTTACTTCCAGTTTGCTTTTTGATTGATTCAATCAATTATCTTTCAGTATGCTCGAAGAGGCTGTTGATCTTTCTTTTCGAATTGAGTGGGTTTTTATTATTTGACTCTATAAAAGTAATTAATGTTTAGAAATCTTCCAAAAGACTCTTACAATGGAGTCAAAGTCATTATTCACGGAAAGACTACTCCGGAGATGGTTAATTACCCTGCTGACTTTGAGATCGGGTCCACCGAAATTTTACCTGCCCTCGAAGAAGCTAGTTTTGACAAGAGAGTTCGAATTATGTTCAAACTCGGGACTTTGGAGTTCTTCAAAGCTTCTATGTAAGATTATTTTCCGTTTTTATGTTTATCATGGGATTTCAGGCTGACCTTCAAGTCGGTATCAACTAATGAGGTTGCCTGGAAAACAAAGGAAGTTACTGTTTCTCCATTCCATATTCTTCGGAACAATGGCACTCACAGCCAAATCTTACCTACCCCTAGTTATAACCTCAACACTGCAACAATTTTGAATGTTAATGCTCAGCCTGGAGAGCCACTTACACCTTGCACCTACTTTCAATTCGCCGGGCACGCTCTGAGTTCAAAGAACAATCATCCTATCAATGCTTATTTTTCTTTCTGGCTATTCCCCAAAAACGAAAGCAAGCTGAATCTGCCAGTTTTACTCTACCGCAGTGAGGTCTTGAGTACGAAAGATCCCAAGTGGAGAGGCTTCACTTTGCCAAATAAACTGCTCGGAACGTCTTCTGATGGCACTCTGAAAATTACATGTCATAATATGAACAGCAATCATGCAGATTCCGAAATTGGACACTTTTTCACCAACTTTTACCAACTTCTCAAAGGCAGTGGTCCAATGAACAAGTATATTGTATGTTTTCATAATCTTCCATAGTCGCAATAATTATTTTAGCTTCGTCACGATTCACCAACGAAAAAAAAGGAAGAGATGAGTATGGAGTTGATTGATATTAGAAGAGCTGAATCCCCTATTTCTATTTCAAGCATCATTGCTTCCGGGGAACAATTCCATACGACTGTAGCGATCGACTTTAGCACACACAACGGAGCTGCTAACGAATCGACTTCTCTCCATGCCTCTTATCCTTCTCCCAGTTTATATGAGAAACGCTTGATGCAGATTGCTTTGGACTTCAAGAACCATGGTTTTAAAACAGCTTACCTTGGTTTCGGCTGTAAGATTCCTAACAATTACGGTCACATGGAGATGTCAAACTGTTTTGCACTTAATGGTGATATTGTTAACCCTTTCTGTGAATCGGTTCAGCAAGTCGAAGCAATGTACAGAAGTCGTGCCATCAACTCTCTTTTCTATGCTCCAACTAATTTTGCTCCCATTATTGCCCACGTTCGAAAGTGAGTTCTACCTCAGGGTACTATTTCTTCATCCTTTGTACTTAAATTTCAGACAAGCCATTGCTGCTGAGAAAATCAAGAGACCAATCCGGTTTGTCTTGGTCATCCTCACCAATGGCACGATTTCTGATAATCATGCGATTAAGGACAGTATCGAGGAAATTACCAAGTGCTCGAAGTACCCAATCTCAATTGTCTTTATTGGTATTGGCAACACACACCATCCAGTGAATACTAACCCTAATTCCCCATTCATGAAGTTGCTATGCCAGGAGGGGAAAACAGCTAACAATGAGGTTCAAGAGAAGGAAGTGACTTCTTTTATAGACTCCTCTGAAGCAAGTCAATCTGTTTCCGAATTGACCGAGAAAGTTTTTGAACATGTTTCTCGCCAGATGCTCCTACATAAATTTAAATTCACCTAATCGGGTATACGAGATATTTTTCCTGCGGGTACATTTTTAGTTCCGATGCCTTTAAACTGATGTATATATAAAGAATGCGAATAAAGTTGACCACCTGTAGAGATAATTTAGTATTTTCAGAATTCGCAAAGATTTTCCCTCTAGTCGCTGGAAAAATGAAAACTTTAATTCTTTTATTGATTATTTTTGTCGATTTCTGTTTTTGCAACTCGACTGTGTATTGGAACCAATATAGTGATACTCGAAATTCTCCTCAAAGTGCTTCGACTACAACAGAGTCGTCAATTGTCAAGTATTTCGACACTGGCCTCAGACGGGCACCTGCTTTAGGGAACCTTGAAGTTGCTGAAATTAACCATAACGAAGGGAACAATGAATGTATGACAGACACTGATCTTCTGAATGCTGTATTGAGAAATGGTTACACAAAGCATCGTGTTCCAGATGACAATGGTGTTGAAGTTACTGTAGAATTCTGGATACAGGAAATTAGTGCAATTTCTGAGCTCACTCGTGACTTTGAGGTATTTGAATTTTTTTCCATGAGTTAAAATAGAAGTTACAGATGGATCTTTACGTCAACGAATTGTGGTACGACAAAAACCTGAATTTCACCCACTTGCCTTCCTGCAAGGAGAATATCACCTTGGACCACACAACATTGAATAAGGTATGGATGCCCAATAACTGCTTCATTACTACGAAGCTCGCAGAGATCCACGATTCTCCATTTAAAAATGTGTTCTTCACTTTGTTCAGGAATGGAACAATTTGGGTAAACTATCGAGTGAAGGTCAGAGGTCCTTGTACAATGGACTTGAGCAACTTCCCTATGGATTCACAGAACTGTAGTCTGGTCTACCTGAGCTTTAATTATAATAATGAGGAAGTCAAGCTGAGATGGAACAACGATCGTCCGGATCCCGTTTATCCGTTACGGGATCTACTTTTGCCAGATTTCGACCTCAAAGGCATAATCCCTGAGGTCAGGGAAATCATCTATCCTGCTGGTAAATGGGATTCCCTAGCCGTGACCTTCACATTCAAGAGACGTTATGTATGGTACTTCATGCAAGCCTTCATTCCGACTTATCTCACCATATTTGGTATGTTTTCGATCTCTTTTCTATCCTAATCAGTCATTTCATCAGTCTCTTGGATAGCTTTTTCATTGAGTCCAAGAGCTATTCCTGCAAGAACTTTGCTCGGTGTGAATGCTATACTGGCTCAGATTTTCCAGTTCGGATCGATGAGAAACATGCTCCCGAGAGTCTCCTACATCAAGGCAATAGGTTTCTTGTTTAGTCTTCAATTCTGCTTCATTACTAGTCTTTCAGATGTATGGATTCTGGGTTCGATGACATTCGTGTTTGCGAGTCTAGTGGAACTAGCAGTTATCGGCTATCAAGCAAAAAAACACGATGCCAAGAAGAAGAGAAGACTGATCGAATATGATGAACAGATGACGGGACAGCCAACTATCTATACAGAAGGCGCTATTTCCATGTCTAGTCATCATTTGCCTGAACCTTCTATGTTATGCTGTGGTCGAGACTCAAGTTTCGTCACTTTCTTGATGGCTCAACAAGTTGATTTCTATGCTAAATTGCTTTTTCCTGCGTTTTACAGCTTATTTAATGTAAGTCAACTCGGGATTTATTTGCCGTAACCCTGATATGAACTTTAGATATTCTACTGGTGTTATTATGGATTATCCAGATAGATCTAATTAAGCCGTGAATGAAACGACATCCACGTCTTTTAAATAGAACTACAAACTACTGTCGATTTTGATGTCTCTTTTTTATTACTGACTGAGTCTTATCCTGGTTCCCAGAGATCTCCATATTATTAACACATTTCAGTGCCAATCAGGACCAGTCACAGCACATGTTGGATCTTTGACCGCCTCATCCAAAGCATAAAGGTCGGCCGGAGGGTCATAACAACAAGCCTCACAATAACAACGAAGCTGGATTTCCCTGCAATCCAAGTTTATGCTCCACATGTGTCGTCTCGGCAGGCAGTGACCCGATGGTGGAAGACAGCGGCAAAGTTTGACCAGCTCTCGAGAGAAAAGCGGATAACTGTAAAACAAGCAATCGAGCACATCTCCAGTGAGGACCTGCTTGTTGCTGTTTGACCTCTTGTGTTTCAAGTGTTTCTCTTGTTTGGAACCTTTAAAGTTTAGTTACTTCAATCATTATAAAGATGTTGTCTGTGACCTGTCAAATAGCAATCTGATTGATTTTTCCTGAAAAATGCACTTTGGGAACTCTTTACAGCAATTAGCTGAATGGCAAAGCAAGTGCAAATCCCCGGCGATCGAGGAACCGAGTGAAATCAAGTCCGGCAGCGGAGAAAGCAGCAGATGCCCAGAGGAAAAGGTCAGTCGGTACCAGAGAGTGCCACCGGGGCGTTCCTGCAACTTTGTATCAAGCAATTGACCAATAAATCCCCAGCAAAGCCAGAAGTTCCAGCCAAACAACAGGTCATGCTAGAACTTGAGTTTACAACTTCATTTCAATGAGCAGCTTAGGAAGAGGATAAAAAAGAGCTCTATCCAACACATCGACCAGACGCGCGGATAAGGGTTTTTGAGAGTAAAGCTTGCCGAATCGAACCGGGCATGGTTGGATCAAGACTACGGATTTACTGCCGGCGTCTGTTGCAGAAGCCCCGATCGGGAGCTGAGGGCAACTGTTTCTCGATCACATATTTTTAGCACTTCTCATCTCTATACTTGAGGAGTTTTTTATTGCCCAGCCGGGTTCATTCTCAGAAACTCCATTTCGACTGGCCATTCCTGCGCGGGCAAAAAACGAGGAACTTGATTGATGTCAGGGTTTGGATTTCCTCGACACTCGTACGGATACTGTGGTCTCATCCTCTCATGTCTCCGAATTGAAGAACTGCCGTTTGTCTCATTTTGTACAAAGCGATGATTCCAATGTCCACGCAACCAAACTTTTTCCCACACTTGTGAATTTACTTCTGTGTGACCTTATTTGTGACTGGATCTCGAGTGGCTCTCTTGAAGTCACTCTCGACCGAGCTGTTCATGACTTTTCCGCAAAGTGATTCGAACAGGATTGCGCAAATTCCCTTTAATAATCGTTGAAAAATGCATGATCTTGGTATGCGTGTTCGTGATCTTTAGTTTCTTAAACCCGGAGTCTTGACGTAGGTAACCCTCAAAAAGCGGTAGGCATGAGTCAGGATGTATGTTTTCAAAATGGATTTGCTGGATGAATCAGCCAATAGTCATCGGGATGTGCCAAAAGCTGATTCAGATCATTGCTGATTAACCTTTGCTTCACTGACTTGCTCACCAGACACTGTGGCGTTTTCCGAGTTAACGGCTAGTGAGTTCAAAAGTCGATCGCCTTTGACTAGGACAAAAGTAAATCAAGTCTGCTGCTTGTTTCCTCAATAGCAGTTGGACTGCATGCGCCACGGACTCACGAAAAGTTTTGTCCCCCTACGCAATCGAGCAAGCTTGAGCGGAAAGCCGATTCAAGAGGTCGACGTGCGAGCTGCCGGTTGCCGACTCTTTCCTCATCGTTCCCTCGGTGATCGCCAATACTGATCTCATGACGCTGCGCAACGTCACTCTCTCTAGGCATTCCTCGAATATTTCTGAAACCATAATAATCCGGTCGAGGAGTCTTGAAGACGCTTCATTGTTTACGTTATCAAGTCGTCGGTCCATGACAGAAGACCCATGAGAACCTCAATGCCAACCTCGCTCTATAGTTTATTTTTGCCGTCTGGTGGATTACTAGTTTGTTTATGATCGTGTCCATGAGGCGGGAATTCACCAGAAGTCATTTGTTTTTTGGCTTTTTAAAAATTCTGTGGATTAACGAAACTGAGAATGTTCCATCTTCAATTTGCATTGGGACCATGACCACCTGTCGCTTTGAATTTTCCTTATTCTTCAGTTGTGAAATTCCACCCCTTCATTCTCAGAATAAAGGGCATGCCCTCTTTTTCGAGGATCTTTATTTGGCTTTTTTGTTTTATCAACTTTGTTTCTTTTCTTGGACCAGACAACAATCGCTCATGGCGCCCAATTGGTTTTGTTTTTACACTCCAGCTGAAAAATGTTTAGATTCCAGTAAACCTTGTTTTTATAAGGAACCATGTTCGTGCTACAGTAACCAGGCAGTGGGTGCCCCTTTCATGATAGGTCAATCGCTAGCCAGCACGAGAGTCCGTGCGACAGAACTGCTTCCTTATTTCATCGTGGAAGAGGTTCCTCTCTCGACAGTCCTTTCTTTTCTCAGTCAGAGAAAACGTGAAACCGACGTTTTAAGAAGGACGACAACGTCATTCATGATGAAAAGAGTCAAGGCGCTCAAGATTTGCGACCAATTCAACAATCTCTCGTTTTGCGCAGTAGCCAGAGTAAATCAAACGACGGAGGTGGCGACCGAGGACCCTCGGCTAATGAAGCGAACAAATAACAGAACATTTGGCGCGAAAGGCATATGAAACCATAACTCCTCCCTTAGGTCCCTCGCGCAATTGCGGAAACGGATAGAGCAAGGCGGAGTTGACAATGCATCAAGAAAGTGACTACCGATCTGACGGCAGATTTGCGATCGAGAGCTTTCTTCTTCGACCATGGCCAAGAGAGGTCAACGTCAGTTGCTTCATCTTTACTGTAATCCCAGGGCGTTCTTTTTTGTTTCTGAACCAATCATGGCTGTTCATTTTATCCTCTTCCTCGATCGTGTTTTTGACTTAGAAATAGCTAGTTTATCCCATCATGCGGAAATCATTTTGTGCCGGGCCGTGTCTCATGACGCAAGCTCGAGGCAAGAGGAACAGTTTGCCCTCTGGCAAGTCAGCGATCGGTGAGTGATCTGATCGAGGCTGGCAGTGCTTGGTTCGAGTTCCAGGCGTGTGTTGAGAGAAACAACGAACAAGCACTTAACCGACCAAGTCATCAGCATCCTCTTTCTGGGTGGTCACCGCCTCCGGCGACTTATCCCTTGACCCTTTTGGAACCATTTTGCAGGTCAAATTTGCAATCAACTATCTTTTTTCCAGTGGAAAGCTCTTTGATCTTCGTCAAGTCCTTATCAAAATTGTAAAAACTACGCGAACGGGAGATTGTGGGATTTTCGGCAGTCGAGATCATGATACTTCAAGTATTCATATTTTATATTTTTACACTTTTTTAGTTTATTTTTCCTGTCATCGTTAGCATTCCTTGATTTGTTAGGAATCCGTTGTTCTCAATCTGACCTTGTGCTTTCTGACTTGTTTATTAATATTTGTTTTTGACTTCCATGCTATCGGGCTTTCGAAATTGCCGAAAATAATGTCGATTTCAGATCTCTTGCTTGCCGTTGAAATATCCAGAAATGGCGAGAGGCGACGATTGCTGCTATCTCTGTAACGAGTGCCCCAACAGCTTTGCTACCTTGGATGAACTCGAATCCCATATGGCGGAGGATCACCTTGCAAAAAAGACCGCCCAAACTGAACAAGGCCCAAGTTCGATCAAGCAGGAATCTCTAGATGGCGAAGACGGGTCGGACACAAAGATGGATTTGGTAAGTGACATTTGTTGATTCAATTTATCTTTCAATTCCTTGATTCAAATTAGGTGTAAATGTTAGGGTCCTTTTCTTACATTCTTTGTCGGCCGTTTCATATGGTTACTTTTGAAAGGCCGAGCGAATCCGTGATTTCTACCCCGAAAAGGAAAAGTCATACGGGACATCCCGATTCTTTTGGTGGTCTTTTCACCCCCGAAAGATAGTCATTTTACGTGAGGATCGAAGCAAACAGCGGTCAATCCCGATCGGTTATTCTTCACTGTCAAAAGAGGAAAGAACCTTACGTTCAATATCTTCAACGGGAGCGCAGCACGTAAAAACTTTCCGCGATGATCCTTTCAGGGAAGCGACTTGAAAATATTTGGCCAGAGGCGGACTTTTTTCAGCACGTAACAAGTCACTCCGAGAATCGTGGTCATTCTGATCCACTGGCTAGGGGCCAAAGCTTGCTCTAGGAAAAGGAACATTGTGGTCATTAGTTGCTTGAGTCTCTGGCGACTCTCGAGAGCTTAGGATTTTGCCGTTCCGCTCACCGCCTGTTACGACGAGTGACCAGCGAGCTAGTTACTTGATCCGCTGAGATCGCCTCCGGCTGCTCAATGATCTCTTTCTTATGATGCCATTATGAATTTTCCGCCCGCGTCCATGGATCCATAGCTTTATTAACTTTACTTTTCCAGGAAATGAATGAAATCGAAGAGCAGATCCCTGGCCACTCGCCCACCAGCTCAGATTCCTCCAACATGAGCGATGGAGATGAGAAATTCTCGATTGGAAATACTCCTCCACTTTTTCTGGGAACCAGAATTGCTGGCCATTCCTGTAGAATCTGTGGCAGAGCTTTCAGTGATCGTGGTCAGTTAAACGTTCACTACACTCACACCCATCGTGATAAACCACAGTATGAATGTGAACATTGTCAAGCTGTTTTCTGTGTCAAACGGGAATTGAGTACTCATTTACGCATCCACAGTGGAGAACAACCCCACAAATGTGATATTTGCGGGAAGGAGTTCGGCACACGCCAGTTGCTCAAGAAACATAACATGTGGCATTCTGGAGAGCGATCTCACGTCTGCCCGACTTGCGGCAAGGCTTTCTTCCAGGTAAGATCTTCTGATTGCGCAAATCGGATCGGATAAACGATTGTTTTTCAGAAAGGACATCTCACCCAGCACTTGATGATCCACAAAGGGGGCCGCCCTCATAGATGTACGCAATGTGAGAAGACTTTCATCTTCAAGTTCGACTTGAACAGACACATGAAGATTCACGTCGAACGTGGTCATTCCTGTGGAAAGTGTGGGAAATCTTTCTTGAAACAATCCAGTCTCGAGGAACATTCGGGCAAATGCAAGGGGACAATAGGGTAAGTAACATTTTGCCGTTCAGCTCCTGTTGACCTTCTTTTGATCCATTACTCAAATACTGACCTTTTGTATTTAGAAGTCCGCCAACTGCTTCGACAAGAACTAGTACGCCATTGAGCGACATTTCGAGACAGGAATCGCCGGGTCCGACTCCGCTTTCTCGCCGATTATCGAACACTTCCATAAATATCCCCAACTCACAACAACAGATCCATTCTCCTTTCCACATGCTCTCGAACATGATCAAAAACGAAAATAGCCCTGCCGAAGCCACAGTTGCTCCTATGGCGAATTCCGTTTTTAACACCCAGTTCTTGATGTCTCAGTTCAACTCTACTGAGGAGCAAGTAAATGCCGCCCAGAATCTGATGGCACAATACAATGAACAAAATCAGCAAAGATTATTGATGATGACTGCCGCTCAGAGACTCCTAGGACTCAACCAGAGTCCTCAGGTGAATCAGAACGGACTCAATTCCGGGTTGTTCTGTCATCTATGCAACAAAACTTATCCGAATGCTGCTGCCTTCACTCTCCATTACAGTCTGATGCATCTGAAGAACAATGGAACTATCCAGCAAGAGGATGAAAACGAGTTGAAACTCCAAGTTTGCCAGAAAACCGAAGAACTCATGAATGTCCACTCAGATTCAGCAACGAGTTCTAGCTGTGCTTCCAGGTAGGATTTATCTATTATCAACAATAATCGATTTAACTGAAAACATTACAGCCCTCAAAAAGTGTCTCCAGTAAGCCATGCGGGCTCAGATCACAAATTCTGTGACCAATGCGACCATCTGAAGCACAAGACTTCTGAATTGGAGAAGGAGCTGGAGAAAGCGAATGATGAACTCAACAGAATGCGGGAGGTGATGAAAAAGTTTAATGCTTTGGCAGGTTCTCTTCTCGGGACCCAGCAGCTGAATCAGGGATCTTTCGAATTGGATAAGCTCTGGGCCTTCCCGTTGAAATAGGCTTTATTTTTCTCGACTTTATATGGCGTGTCTTTTATTTTAACCACAATTTATTCAGTGATTTTGTGTTTTCCCGTTTGGGGTCAAGGAAACGGTAGCTGTTTGCAGACAAAAAGTGGCTCGTTCTTTCGTGTGTCCATTTCGCGAAAGCACGTTGACTTTCTTGAGTGACCAGCGCGGGGCTTATGGTTTTGACGCATCAGTCACGAAGATCTGTCAAAAACAAAATCCACGGAAGAAAGTATGAGCGATCAGGAAAACCCTATTTCAAGCTTTAATTATTTCACATTTCGTGCAAGCCAATATTTATCTTTCTTGCCATAGACAATTTTCCGGTAGTTTTGTAGACAGAAGAAATCAAACAGGTGTCGGTTTCAATTAGGGATCTGGACAAGGTGAAACAAATAGACACACGCGAAACATGGACGAGTTTTCACACTTTTTCGTTTGCTTACCCAGCGGGAGACATGCCAAAATATCCAAAGCTACTGATGTCGAACGTTCGAGTTTCGGGACCAAATAGGAAACATAAAATCACTGAAGGAGCAGCTTTATCCAATATTTGGTGCTTTACTGACTTGCAAACCATTGTGCCTTTTGCATGTTCATATCTTTTTGTAATTGCTCATTATGTAACAGCTTTAGTCCTGGGGTCTTTTGATCATGTACCACTTTGCACTGAGGAAATGCATTCATTCCAGTAATCACTTTCACCACAGCACAATAGACTCCTCGCTGAATGTCGAGTATTGTCGGCGATTGGAAGCCGATCTCTGGTCATGTCTATTAAGGATTAATTACTCTAATTCTGCCTTCATGGGCATCAATTGTTACTAAAATATTTGTTTGTAAAAACAACGTTGTCCACAATACTGTTTTTGATATTATTCGTCATTTATTGCTGATATTAGTTTCTCATAATAATTTATGATTGTTGAGAATCCTCAGAAATAAAACGAGCTGAGATTAATTTTGTTGATTGGCATAGAGCCGATTTTTCAATCGGCAAGAGTAAAGAGTTTTAAAGACGACTGGTGGCACTTTGTCAAGTCGGAAAACGACTGGAGTCAGCTGCGCAATCTTTTTCCAAGCCGACAACGACGGCAAAAAGTTCAAGTACCTGATTGAAAGCTGTTGAGGAGGACAAAGGAATGGCTCCTCGAAAAAAGAGAGTTCGCTGACCGGTAATTCGATAGTTTCAAGACTTTTGTGGTCGACTTCCGCCACTTATATTGTTTAAGAAGCGGAGAAGAGTCGATTTTTGCAATTACTCATCGATAAACCTTCGAAGCATCACTGAACTCAGTTTCTTTAAGTACGATTTGAGTGATACAAATCCGAGATTAAGAATTACTGTATGATGTTGCCATTTGTTTCCCTTCACTGATCAGTTAAAGTTTTACTTTGTTGACGATCGGGATTCTCAAGCTACCTTGAGATCGGTTAAGCCGGCCATTGAAGGGAACAGTCAACCGCGTGAGTCAGAGCAGTCCGTCAAACAAGGGACTCGAAAAGTCAAGATCAAGTCAAGTCAAACGGTGGCCATTTGCGTTCATACAAAATTTGTTTACCGATGAGAGACACGCCGAGAAAGCTGCAAACACGCGAATTTCCCGATCTCTTCCTTCTTTGAGAAGAGCTTTGCTACTCTCAACTACCAAGGAAGATGACGAGCTTCATTTTCAAGGGGTCAAAAAGTTGTAAACGAGGTCAGAATTTCCGGCTTCCGAAGGCAATCAAAAAGACCGCGAGTATTTGATCAAGGATAAGTCACTCGTTTCGGCATGCCGAGGAACATGAATTAGTTCACTTATTGTTCAGAGAAGGTAAACAAGATAGACAATGCCTTCTTTGTCGGCGATGGGCGTCATGATCGATTCAAGTGACTCTCGACTTTCTTGATGGGAGGAAAGAGACGAAGATTCAAAGTGGTTTCGATTACAAAAGCGTGAGTGCCGATGATCCCGAAATTTGTTTCCAAATACGGTAGTTATCCCAACCGGAAATTGTTTGGAACCTCTAATGAGAGTAATGGTTTCCGAGGAGCGCCAAACCCAAATGAAATAAACAGAAAAAATAAATAAGGGCTAACCGAGGATAAGCTAAAGTTCAAGTGGCAGTTCATGACAGCGATTAGCTTGAATAAACAACAATGAATAATCTCATGAGTAAATTTACTCTATTGATTTCGAAAAGTACGATTCATTATTGTTTTTAATTGGAATCAAAGGTTCACGACCAACAATGATCAAATAGTCAAAAAACAGAACCAGTTGGTGAGAGAGAGCTATCCACGTTTCCTTTTTCAGCCCATTTTGAAACGTCAAAACTGAGAAAAAGACCCCATCTATCTGATAAAAAAGTGAGCCGAGTTGACCGGTCAACTTTTGAATGTCACAGAAGTATTAATGTATTTTCTGCTCCAGCCATGTTGCTAAATTTAAATTCTTTTATTCATCCGAAATATCTCCAAAAACCATGTTGGACCAGTTTCCCCTTCCTTTATCAAAAACCGAAAGTATGGTTCCTCTTATCGTCTTCTGATTTTCTAATTTATTTTAGGAAACCAAATTAGTAAATGGTCACGTCACTAGTCGACTGTTGAGGCTACCCAATGAAATCATCGAACATATTTTCAAGTTCTTAGAGCCCAGTGATGTGGAGACCTTAAAGTTCGTGTGCAAGAAGTTCAAAAATATCTACGAGCAAAGAAGGAAGGAACTTCCACAAGAACACATAAGGTTAATTACTTGTCAGTTCGGAGAATGGCACGACGTTCTGAGAGAAAGATGCAAAGTCCGAGGTTTGTGATAGTATTCTTTATTGCTTAATTTACATTTGTTGAATTTAGATCTTTTGAGATTTGGTCTGTCGGATCCCGTGCCCCTTCCGCGAAGAGCAAAACGGAAAAAGGGAAAATTCGAGCTTTCTTCAATCTGGAAATTTTTATGGAATCGTAATAAGAGATACAGTATACTTTCATTCGATACCGTAATAAACTCCTGCACATTCGAGGTAGGTTGATCAATTAGGATCTTGGTCTATATTGTTTTTAACAATTACTACTTTAGACATTATTAGTTGACGTGCAATTGCTCTCTCCAGATCTACGGAATATGATGCATTTTGACAAAATCAACGGTAGTGATCGTTTCAAAATTCTTTTATTAGTTTTTTCTTTCAGCGAAATACATGGTAATCAATATGTCTCATCCATCTTTGTTTCCGCATAATCTTCAACGATATTTGCCCCAAATCTGTGAAGATCTTTCCAAGAACCGTTCTATCAGGGCAATAAGCTTCGTTTTCCTGCACCCATCTTCATCGTTTGCCAGAGGTTCCTATTCCGTCAGTGACTGCGAGAGCTGGTTCAACAACCTTTGTAATATCCCGAACATTTACATTCACATTTACTTCACTTCAGAACCTTTAAGAGATGTTTTTGATGTTGGTACAAATGCCAAGAAAATCAGGATATAAATACGATAAATATATATGGGAAACAGATCGTTCAGTTGTTAACTAGCGTCAAATTCAGAACATTTCCTTTTGGAATTCCTTATCCTGTCCAGAGGGACAAACTACAAGCAGTGTAGTTTATGACATTTTCTCTTGATATTCTAATTCCAAACGACCGGCATTTCCTCAAAATGGATTATGACGGTATTTCTATAACATTCGATGATTCGATTGACGGTATTACTTCTAATAGAGATTTCAATTTACTAGGAATTATCCAGAGAAGGAGGGAGACTTATAGTAAGTAGTTATATCAAAATAAGTGTATTGTTTTTTGAATATTTCTTTAGAATCCAGTTACGCTTCTGTGATTACATTATTAAAGCTAGAAAATGATCAGTTGTCGATATCGAAGGAACTTATACATAAAATTGGTCGCCCGGTACAGAATTCGCCGAGTTCTATAGCTTGGTCTCCACTCAGAGGTACGGACATTTAGCAGTTCATATATCGAAACTCAACTTTTCAGATAGAATCTTGGGCTGCACCACTCCGTCAGGCAATGCATTAGTTTGGGATTTGAATAATACTGCCAATCGTTAGTTTTATATGTGGGAATTAATTAATCGAAGGGATTTAGCTTATGGAATATTCCAGTGTGGATCTTCTTATCCCAAGATCAAGTTCCATAATTTTGATGAGAATATTATGGGACTGGGTTCATCGGACTCATATCTGGCTCTCTATGACATTAGAATAAGCACTAGGGCTTCGACAATTTTCTCTGGGATCAGCTCAGTTCGAGACATCGATTTCAGTCATCATTCAGATACCCAGAACATAATAGTTGCTGTTGGAGATAGTGGAACTGTCAAGTTCTTTGATTTCAGAAAACCCAACAAGCCTTTTAGAGATCTTCTGGCTCATCAAGGACAAATTATGTCTGTGATTTTCAATAAGAAGGAGAAGAACCTGATTGCTACCGGTGGAAGAGATAAATTAATCAAGGTAATTCTTGTCTTTAGAGACGATCTGGCTACTTTGGAACTTACAGATTTGGGACTGGTCCAAGGATGGAAGCAACTTGTATTCCATCGAAGCTCCATCTCCTGTTGGGAAAATAGTCTGGACGAACGAGAATCCCTGGCAAGTCTGTAGTATTCCCGCAACCATGGCCAGCAAGGATATCGGAGATTTTTCGACTTACATTTGGGATTTCCGAAGACCGTACATCCCCTATAAGCACTTTAGAAGACACGATGACTTTATCACAGGTACTGTCCATATTCCGATCACTTTGGCTAAATTTGCTTTCTAGACGTCACATTCCCTCTTGATCCTCAAGTTGGCACGTTCTGTACTTGTGACGATTCTGGGAAAATTGGGTATCACAAGCTTTCGAAGATTGGGATGCCAATCAAAAAAGTCGATATGACTTCAGTTGCTAATTCGAAAGCCGATAACGAAGCTGCTGTTGTGATTCCGATGAACACACTCCATCTGGATGAGAAATACCATGAATCTCCCAGTAACTTTGGAACCCAAGTCAAGTCCCATGTGTACTTTATTTCCACGGGTAATGAGAACAGTGAAAGCGGAAGATTTAAGCATTTCGCTAGAAAGTAAGTCCATTCAGTAATTTTGAGGTCAATATGCTAGATGAGGTGAATTTCTGTTGATTCTCGTCTTTCACATTATAATCATAATCTAGTTTTTGTGAGTCGTTTTTTGAAATTGCTAAGTTTATAAGAAGAAAAAGCTTATTTGAAGACTAAGAGATTGTTCTTTTGGTCTTCTCTAATTCATTATCATGCTACTACAAAAAGCAGAAATGTCTTAAACGAGTTTTCAAAGAGTGCAACACAACAAAGGGACAAAGAATTAAAAAACTTTTATAAAATTCTAAAAAATATCAGACACTTTCGTAGATGGGGAACTGTAATAGTTTTCACAAGATTCTATATTCTAGAAATAGGGGTCGAAATCATTTCTATAAAAAATTTTAAAATTGTGGAAGAAACTGGGCTATTTCATGAAACCCCATGAGTTAAAAGTAATTGTACTTTATGATTATTTCATAATTTCAGCTACAAGTTGTTCAGCTTGAAAAATGAGTCAGTTCTGGATCTCTGTACTCACAATTCTAACGTCGCTTTTGCCATCGGTGATATCGAACTAGCCAGATCCTGGAATATGCTCGGGGTAGCCGCCAACAATGATGTCATTTCTTCCGTTCGAACTGGTTTAGGCTATCAAATACGACCTCCGACTGACGAATCATCACCTGCATTCTCCTTCATGGATGAAATCTCCGAACCAGTAGAAGAGATCGTAGAAGCTAGCGAAGAGAAAGAAACATCGCCAAATGACGATGTAGTGAATGTTTGTGAACCCAGCAGGGAATTCTGCTATGATCAAGAGTTACTGGACTTCAGTGGGGTCCTGGAGGAGGATTTGGACTATCATTATTCTGACGAATTTATTTCCGGGAGATTAAGCAAATCAAGAAGAAGAAAATTCCGTCCAAGACTCCAGATTCCAAAGAGGGAAGAGTGGTACACTGGAGGATCTACTTGCTCCAATGATTTTATTCCACAACCTCCCAAGGCATTCGCTCACAAAATTCACAGGTTTGGGTCCGACCGATATCCGCTTCCGGCATTCAGAAACACACCTGCTGGACTCATCAGAAGAACTTGTGTCAGTTTCGTTTTTGATCATTCTAAGTACGCTGTGAAAGAACAACAGATTGGAAGAAAAGCTCATTCTCATACTCTGGAAAAAGTGAGACTTGCTTATCAACAAAAACTCGCCAAAAGAAAGATGGAAATCGCAGAAGCAGTAAAGAGGAAAACCAAGAAGAAGATGACATCAGAGGAAGTAGAGGCTGCGAAGAAGAAGAGAGCGAAGAGGAGAGTAAGAGAAATTAATCTGAAGTGGATTGAGAACAACAGGATATTGCAATCTCCTAGAGCTCCCCTGAATGAACTACAACGGATAATTATAGAGAGAGCGACTGATTATTATCACCAAGAAATGACCAAGGAGAAATCCTGGTCTAATGAGAAAGCTGGAAAACGTGAGTTTCTGATTTTCTAAGATCCGCTGACCCGTTGAAAACTGATGAAAACGTGGTTTCCTAAGCAAAATTCGGATTTGAAATCATTCTAATCAAACAGGTACTCAGTGGAATTTTATAGTTTTTCTATACAGTTCAGATGATTTTTTATTTTGCATTAAGAACAAAATCAGAAGAAATTTCCACAAAACGGTGTCGAAACTCGTTCAGTGTCTATTAAATTAGAGTGCTTTCGAATCTGAACACTTGTGATATTATATATATTTTTTAGCCGACCCAGGGTTCAAGTCTGTATTCCAATCGAATCCATGGAAAATTATCAAATTCCTGTTTGACTACTACATGGCCCTCGATGACGTTCAGACGTGTGCCTGTATGGCCATGTGTGTGGGTGAAAAAATTACTATGCTCATCTCCGAAGAGTCTGTGGACCGATGGTTCTTCTATTATGTAGATTTACTTGAACAGCATTCTCTCTTCAAGGAAGCCACAGCCTTTATGAAAGCTAGCTTCCGTATTCAAGTAGCTCAAATGAATATTCAAGGGAATTTTGTTTACAACACATGCACTGACTGCAAGAATGATCAAATTCTCGATGGACCAGTGTGTAAGTACTGCTCGACCGAGCATTTCTGTCTCATATGGTGGGTCTTTACTATTGAGGAAGTAAAATCATCATTGATAAGTTAATTTTAGTGAAAATCTGGTACACAGTTCGTGGTTAATCTGCACGGAATGTGGACATGGAGGACATCCAGACCACATTAATCAATGGTTTGCTGAAAACAATCAATGTCCAGCGATCAATTGCGAGCATAACTGTTTCCCGCAATTGCGAATTGATCCGATAGAAGCTCGTTTACGTGCGTATTCCAACAACGGGCTTATCACAAGCAAGAAACTACGGGCGTCAAATAATCAGTTCTGGACATACAAAATACCTCCATGATGATTTATGACTGTTGTAAAAGAAAATATCGATCGTGGGTTTATTTAGGGTATCAGATAATATTGCAATACATAAAACTGAGATCTCATTCGTGAAACTCGTATAAGACTTACTAATAGACAATTAATTTATTTCCTGGACTCTGAGTGGCTTCTTTCAGAGTGTGTCGTAATTGAGTCATGTACTTTGACGTTCTGAAAACGGCTTTTCGAATAGAGACATTTTGTTGAATATGCAAAATGATTTTTTTGACTAGTGGGATTGCAGCATCATTTTCAATAAAGTTCAATCGGAAATCGATTCTGCCTGTTTGCATTCTGTCTAATCGAAGGATTTGAATTAATTCTTCATCAATAGCTTCTAAAGAGCAGGATACTTGGAAAAATTGATATTGCAGAATGTCGAACGGATTTTCCCCTACATACTTTTTCTTCCTTTGATCGGGAAGTATTCCGAGACTGTCACTGGATCCGGACTGGAAGAACTCGTGATTTCCATCTCCAGAATAGTAGAAATCGAGTGAATCCAAGATCTGCACTGGGAGTTGTCTTCTATAATTCTTAGCAATCTTGTTAAAACGACAGCATGTCAATGAAATGTTCTTAATATCAGAAGCAGACAGCTCAGAGAAGATTTGAGCCAAGACCTCTTGAGGAAGTTTGTAGAAACCATCAAGAAAGCTCTCAGGAATACTGAAATAAATACAATTACTACTTCATTTAAAAATAACGAGACTTACTGTGAATTATGTTCTGAACTCCTTGCATGAAGCGATATCAGCTCCTGGGATTTAGTATTGGAACCAGTCGTTTCGTCCAATAAATTCAGGAAAGACAGCTTCAAGGTTAACATCAATGATACAATCAAAGGAAGCACATAGTTCCAAGTGTCAACGGTAACTGCTTTTATAGGATGAAAAAGATCGTCGGGGAAAATATCAGTCTGCTCAACTGATGACTCTTCCTGTAACTTCTTGGTGTGATCCATCGCTAGTGGGAATCTTTAAATAACTCTGGAGTTGTTGAAGAATTACTGTGAATAGTCTTTTTATATGAGAGATTTCATACTATGATTATTTCCTCCCACGGGTGGAGAATGGGGCGTATCTCTCATTTGTTACTATCAATCTCCGCCGTGTTTACTTCCTGGTTCGGAAGACATTGGTCGTCAAAACAGATTCCATTTGACACCTAGTGGTCGATTTGACGGACGCGGTTTCTGCTTCCTTAGAGGATCAAAAATGTCTTTTTCTTTTTGAATTCTGTTACTTTAAAATTCCTGTACCGCGAGCAAGTGATAATAAAGGAAAATAAATGATCGATGTCCGTTCTCTTTAACAAAGAGGAAGTTGATTTGGACACTGATAGTTTTTGACTCTTCATTAAAACACGGTGGAATTATGTGTAATTGATAAGAAAAGGAAGGTTTTGCCTTTACTTCCTTGTTGGAAGAAATGAAATTCACTACAGTGAAAGAAATCGATGATAACATTGTCACAAAATCAATATCAGCTGGGATTTTCAAATTCGAAAGCAGGATTATCGTATTGTCTTTCGAGAATGTACTGGAATTGAGAGTGGAGTTCGGCAAAGTTGGGTCTTCTCTCGACGTACCGGTGCCAACAACGGGTCATAATTTCGTAGCTGAAAAGTTTCATAATACACCATAAGATAGTAACACCATTACATTTCCTCGGAGACATGATCTGGTCGCAGAGGTCTGTCTCCTTTTTTCAAGGCTTTGAATATTCCGCTCTCCTTCACATGAGACATCGGGACTTCTCCTAACGAGTAAATTTCATACAACACCATCGAGAAAGACCATCTAAACCAAGTACAGTGCACTTTATCTGATACAGTAGAAAACTTACACGTCACTACTTTCACAGAATGTCCCCTGACCCATGGCTTCTATCGCCATCCAATGAAGGGGCAGGTGACGAAATCCGGGTTTGGATGGCTCGAAGTTTTCATCGCCAACTAAAGAGCAAAAATTGAACCCAGAAATTTTCGCTCTGAGACCAGTTGTCAGAAGAACGTTCCTTGCGGCAAGATCTCGATGGACCAATCCTTTGGATGCTATGTATTGCTGAAAAATGCACTCGAAGAACGGGCAGAGTAAGATTTCTTACCATGGCATCAGTAATTTGAACGATCATTTTCAGATATTGCTTGAAGGGTAGCATGCACATCGAATTTTCGATATCACACATTTTTATCCCGTCTTTCAGCTGGGTGACATATTTCAATAAGTTCGTATGGGTTAATTCGAGTATAGTGCAGGCGAAATTGTTCTTGTTCACCCATCCTAATAAATTTGCAATGTAATCGTGGTGTTTCAGTATCTTCATTGCGTTTATTTCGCGCAGCAATTGCTGCTCTTCGTCTTCGTCGAAGCGACGAGGAACCTGTAATTGATCGCTGATTAATCTGAGGAGACAATGCGGAAGTTAATTTCACAAATAGAAATGCTCTCTTACTCTGATGGCAACGGCGCAATCTTGAAACTGCTTCATTTCCCCAAGGTTTATCCATTGCATCACGGGGGCCTTTCCCTTGAGTTTCCCCAAATAAATGACGAAAGAACTTCCTTCTCCCAAGGGGAACTCGTAGTTGATGGTAACCCTGTCAATGTGGACTTCCCAGGGAAGACAGTCAGTCTTTGTATCTTCTTTTGTTCTGAAAGTTCAATGTCATTCATTTCCTGTACTTAATGCTCTCACAGATAAACTTTCCCTCCTTTGTATTCCTCCTCCGAGTCTGCGCTCTCCTCCAGTTTTCTCTTGATCGTTCTGTAAAAAAAACTTCCTACTCCAATCACACTCATGGTACACAATACGACGATAATTATAAATTGATTGAGAGCAGTAGACATAGGCTCTAAATAATGATATTTTTCTGCAATGGTCAGATTTGTTTGTCGAACAACATCTCTGCAGGTTACGAAAGAAGTGTTTACATCTGTTTCGTTTAAAACAAAGTTGACGTGGACAACTGTATCTGAATTTTGCAACTGACTATGAAGGGGGTCAATAAAATCATAGAATATATCTGTTTTCTCGTCATTTGATTCCACATTGAAAAAAATTTGTAATTTTGGTTCCACCCTCGTCAGATTCAGCAGACGAGATTTCAAACAGTCTGTTGGAGAAAGATCGAAGAACACTATGGAAGAATTTGCAAAGGAAGAATTAATCAGATCGCTGATGAAACTACGATAGAACGGATCAGTCTGAAGACATGTTACTGGTGGTAATACACCCGCTTTAACTAAAAAGGACGCTTTAATTAGGTCAGCAGTTCATTGCACCAACCATCTAAAATTGACGTTAAATTCAAAGTTATAAGTAGTTTCTCATTGATGCAGTGGTTATAAAAGTTAGTGGTCACATTCCCTAACCAAGGAAGATAAATTTCTGGAAATTTTTTCATGGACAAATCGATTAATGGAACCTTACGAGACTCTTTTTCTTTCACCCGGAAATGAACTCTGATAAAATTCTGCTTCATATCTAATGATCCCATATTACAAGTAGGATCTTGTACAAGCTGATGTGCTATCGATCTCAACATCCACAAGTCCTCAGTGATATTCCCGAGATAAATATTCAGATAAGTGGGGGTTGGAGTTTTTATTGCCTCGAGTTCTGAAATTCCATAATGTTTCACTCAACAAAAAGGGGATTTGCTTTTGAAACTCCTAACTCCAAAACTTAAAGATCAAATCCTGATCAATTCAATAATGTGTTTTGCTAGATAAACAACTGATGGGAAGCAATTATGCCGTTACAATAACAATAGAATTGAGTCGTAAAATGAACCTCACCTAAAAGTATTTCGTCACAAAAAGCCAACGAACAGTCATCAAACCCAGCGATGTCTGAATTACACGTCATAAAGTTCTGTTCGCTGCTAAAGTAATCAATCACTTCAGAGTTCATTGAAATTATAAAAGCTTGTAAATTCTGTTTATGTGGATTATTCGGTATAACAGCAGTCAAATTGATATTTAAATAGTCTGTTAATATAGTGATTGTTTTTTTCTGAATAAACGATGAAGGATTGTAGTCTTCTATCTAAAATACGAAATTAGCCATAGCAACACTTGAAAAACAAACAGCAATCAGTATGTTTTCCATTACAGCAGTGAGTTTGTAGGAACCGCTTTGTTTGAAATCAGTAGCCTCAACAACTGAACCTTCATAAAGAGTATTAATATCATTTCGTCCCCAGAAATCTTTAAAGTCCTTAGAAGCTACTGTTCGTCTGGTTGCATTCCCAAAATGGATCTCGTGAGTGAAGTCAGGACCGCATTTCTCCGCCATTAATGCGTAGAAATCAATGATATCTTTAAAGCCATCTTCAGTCACGTTGGGTGTGATGGTGATGACAACAAATGAGAGCATGCCTTGGGAAGGACATTGCCCTTTTACAACGACAAAAAGGGTGAAAAGAAATAGAAATTGCAGCTTGACCATGACCACAGAAAGCATGATTTTGTCACTCACTTATTACTGAATCCCACCTTCCGGACGTTTTTGGAGATCTCAGTCAGCATACTCCGAAGATGATAAGCGGACTGTGATAGTAAGCAATGATCAGTTATTTTCGTGCTTCTGTTTGTACGGGATTAAAGCTTATCAATGAAGCTTCTGAGAGAAGCAATTGTGATTTTTATTCTCATTCCGTAAAATAAAAAGAGATCATTTTTCCTAAACTGTCTCAACTTTATCGAGAGCGATATCTTTAGAAAGTCGATCTAGAAGACCTGGTTGTCTCCAAGAAAGTGGTTCAAGACTTCCAGTGATAGAGCTTTGGGAATGACGGTGTGAAGCGTTGGAAATTGAGAACGAGGGTCTTCTACTACTAGCGGCCGATTTTAATTTCACTGAAACATTTCAAAAAGTTACCATTATGGTTCTACACACTTACCTATTTCGTCGTGGACGTCCTGATAAAAGGGATTTTCTTCATCAGCTATTATCAACTTCCGTTGCATGTAGCAGGAGATTGTATCGGTCGCGAAAGCATCACCAAGGACGTTGACCGCAGTTCTAATTCTATCTAGTAGCCAGTCAACGGTAATAATTAATGATACATCTTTCGCAGGGAGTCCTACTGTATTTAAAATGACAAGGATACTTACTAATCCAGCTGGTACGGAATTCAAGCCTAATGAAGCAATGGTGGCAATGAAGCTGATTGTAATGACTTCGGCGATGGTTAAAGTGATATTGTTCAATTGAGCGATGAAAATGACAGCAACGGCTTCGTAGAGAGCATTTCCATCCATGTTGATAGTTGATCCCAGTGGAAGAACGAACCTGGCAATTCTTCTATCTACGTTAAGGTTGTCCTCCATGCATTGCATCGAGATCGGTAAGGCAGCTCCTCCGGAGGCTGTACCGAAAGCAGTGACCAGAGCCTGAGCCATTCCACGAACAATCCTCATAGGGCTTTTTCTGGTAAAGATAAAGTATAGCAACGGCATGGTGACACAAGTGTGAACTGCCAATCCACCAATTACAGTAATCACGTACATGAAGAGGACAGCCGCAGTATCTGAGAGATCATCGAGTTCTAGTAAATTTCCTGCGATCAGACAGATGATACCTAAGGGAGCGAACCTGAATATTTAATTAGGTTTATAAACACTCGCAAACATTCCTACCACATCAGGATTTCGACGAGTTTCATAATAACTGCTTCGAAAATGATGAAGAATTCAACAACGATTCTGGCTCTCTCTTGAAGCTGAGAGACGATGATGCCGAAACCAGTTGAAAACATGATGATTCCGAGGATATTCAGACCAGGTACGTATTTGATCTCCTTCTTGAACCCTCTTGCGGTCTGGTTGATATTGGCTGTGACGTTGTAAATCTTCTCCTTCTTCGGGATATAAACTGTCTGAACTCTTTTGAAAGCCGCTTGGATAACATTTTCTGGAAACATATTTCTTATGACATCAAGAAACGTGTCCAGAGGAGAAACGTTAGTGTGTTCTATTTGATGTATTTGGAAATCCTGTTTGATTGTCGGATCGCCAGGATGGATCAAGATAACCAAGATCACTCCCGTCTGCAAACGATTCCAATTAACTCGAATTATCTTAGCACTTACGATAGTCGAGAGAACAGTAGTTGTTGTGTAGTATCCTATAGTCAGTAGTCCCATTTGCCCAGATTCCTTGGGATCCATTTGAGCCAAGGCTGTAATCAGTGGTCACACAAAGTCAAAATTAACTACCAACCTGAGATAAGGGAAGCGAAAATTAGGGGTAGAATCATCAGTTTCAATATTTGCATGAAGATTTCGCCGGGAAAGTTGATCAAAACAACGGTTTCATGGGAGACTTGGACACTTCTCAAAAGAAATCCCAGTGTCAATCCCACAAAGACAGAAAGTATTGTCATTGTTAACAACAAGTTCTTTCTGCAGAATTTTTTCACTTGTCTCCATTTCGGGATTCTCACTAAATATCCTCCTAAAGTCAAATTTTAACCAGAAAAATTGTTGTTTAACTTACTTCGACGACACATGTTTGATCAGTGGAGATGAAGTACTCAGCTCTTCAAAATAGAAACCGACGGCTTTTTTCCAATTGTAAATTCAACAATAGTTCGATTATCGTCTGCTTTGACGTCAAAAAAGGATTATGCAAAACAAGAGTGATAGAGCACAAGAAGTGTCAATTCCTTCGAAATCGGTTCAGTTAAGACGAATTTTGTGATATTTCCATTTTGTTTTCTTGTCTCTCCGGTTGCTCTCAATTGATTCGATTTCATCCATCGATCGGCGGGGGTGTTTATCAGTCGTTCGGGAAATTTACCCTCGTAGTTCTAGGGAGATCGGTGAAAATCGGAAGTTCCCAAAAGCCTCCCGTAAGGATCATGTGAGTAGGAACCAAATAATGATAAATTTTTAAAAGTTCCAAGATCAAGATAGATTTTTGCGGAAACACGAACCGACCCTAATTCCACATCGAAAAGGAACAATTGCATCTGAAGGAAGATCGAACTGCCAGATTCCGGGAAGTGTGTTTCACAAAAAGACGGAAGAAAGCCAGCGGCTGTCGCACAACGAACAACTTTGGGCGAAGAATACTTTTCAGAGAAGATTTCGTATCCGCTCTGGTTTTGCTGAAATATCGATCCTCCACATTAAAATTCAAAAAAGCGCGGTGTTTCATTTCGTTTTTATTGTACTATGTGATAAAGATACGGTAACGGATCCAATTGTTTCCACCGTCGTGAAAGTAAGTTGACATCATTTCCAAAAATATTCCGACCATTTGAAAGTTGATCGTTTTATCTTTCTATATCATTCGCCGGATCTTTCCAAAACCGGCCTCTGGGTGAAAAGCATAAACATACAGAGCGGCTTTAGGAAATCCCAGAAATTAATGTCGACTGCGCAACAGCTGGTTCCAAAAATCACGCTGATCTCTAATAACGATTTCAGAAGACTGATCCCAACCATGAGATTCGCTGGAATACTGTTATTGGTAGTGCTTATTAATGGACAACAGACCCCGAGACCTGTGACGAAGTTAAATCCGGTCGGGATTGCGACAGCCGGGAGAGGTCCCCAGGTGAACTCAGAACAACTTGTGTCTCCCTTGCTTTTCGTAAGTTTCTGTTGAATTTTCTCATTTTTTCTTTTCTATTTTAGCAAAATACAGATCCTTTGAATGCGGGTATTTATTTGCGACTGATGCCGACCGGATTAGCGTATCTGAGAGAGATCGGGATGAAGGTCGTCAATGACGAGGTTCTGAAAATCTCTCTTCCCACGATAACAGAAACCATTGAAGCTGGTCAAGTCTCCATCTTCAACGCCTACGTGTCCAAGTATTGGCCCCCAGTGGAGTACAGTCTCGATTTAGTGGCTCCCAACACATTCACATGGACGATGTCCAAGATGCATCTTCGAGCCAGTGGGGAGTTTGAGGCCAGGATAAACGGAGCTCTGCTCCTACCTACTGTCCCGATTAGAGGCCAGTTTGAAACACTTCTTGGTCACATATCCCTCACGATTTCCATCCGGCAGCTTAGGTGAGGATTTAAGAAAACCAGTTTGAAGTTTTAATGAACGTGTTTCTCAATAGTGAAGAAGCGCTCTTGGCGCTCCTCAAGTACAATCTGTCTATTGCAACACTCAAATTGGGTACGTCGATTTGAATGTCCGGAACACTGGAGTTTTGACTGATTTCTTCATCAATTCATTCAAGGGTGAGTGGTTGGGTTAAAGCCTTCATGGCGGTGCCCATATTATAGGAGTCAGAAAGAAGCGAAAGAAGATTTCAGCTTTTTTGATCGCACATTTTAAACCCACAGTGGAACAGCGAATGTGTCAGATGATCGAGAAGATAGTCAATCAGGACATGAACAGCATTCTGTCAACGATGCCATTGAAGGTATTTTGACAATGACGTGCTGTTTCAAATTTTAATTTTCAGATCAGAATCAATGAAAACAACTTGGACATTATCGGCCAGACCTTCGGGATTTCGAAACCACCGAATTTGAATAAGTTTGAGCCGAAAGGAAATCGAAACTTAACTCTCCTGAACTTTGTCAACCAGCTTAGAGAAAGAAATCTTGTCCTCGATTTCTCATTGATCGACGAACCCACCATCAACCAAGGAACAATTCTGATGAAATCCCGGGGGGAAATATCATGGTATTAGACTCATTCCTTAACCCTTAATAAAAAATGTTTCAGGGGAGGCCTAGGAGGAACCCCGTTTTTCCCTCCAAATGTGAACATTCCCCAGCCTCACGGTGTTCACATGGTGGAGTTCTACGGAACAGACTACATTGCCAATTCGATGTTGTACCATGCCTTCAGACAAAAGTACATGGATGTCACTGTAGGCCCCGAATCATCTCCGCAACTCAAGGACCTCCTCCAGACCTCCTGTCCCACCGGGTTCTGTCTTGGTGAATACCTAGGAGCTCTTGGAGAACAGTTTCCGAACAGACAAGTCGAAGTTCGTTTTACTGCTAGGAAAGCTCCAGTCATGGTATTTGTGGAAAATCGAGCCAGATTCCGGCTTCACGGGAGAATCGGGATGTATGTCCGTCCACAGAATGCCTCTCAAGTCAAACTTGAAGTTATCCGGTCTGATACGACGATGACGGCGAATGTCAATCTCTGGATTCATCAACAGCACATCGTTGGAAACGCCTCAATAGAAAATCTGGACTTCAAACTGATTGAGAGCAGAGTCGAAGATGTGGACCAAGCGGTGTTCAGTGATCTTGGATTATTTGGAGCGGAATTTCTTGAAAAGTTACTCACGGAAATCCTTCAAATGGGTCTCGTCATGCCAACAATGAAAGGGGTCATTCTCAAAAGCCCAAAGTAAGTGATCTCATCCAATACGAGACCCCAAAACACTGTTTTAGGTTGACAATTCATGATCGATATATCAAAGTCCAGACCTACTTCAAATTAGATGAGCAGTATGCCGAAAGACTTATTCAAGGAGCCGTTCAGCAAACACTGCATAGTGTCGGTTAATATTTTGAAATGTAAATGAATAAATAAAACAAAATATGCTTATATTTACTGATAAAGAATGTGCCCTAGAGATGAAAGACACAATGACAAGTTATAATATTTATCATGATTATCTTTTTGTTAGTTATTTGCTCATCTATGATACTAATATAGTAAGATTTTACTATATCAACACCAAAGAACTTTTCTTTTTATTGCTTTGTTCAGTTGGAAAGTAGTTCAATTACAGTTATTATATTAAATTCATATAAAAATACAAATCCATAATTTGTTTTGAGATATAAAATAGGCTTTCATTCATAAATATAACGAAAGCACTAAATTTTTAAAGCAACGAGAAAAAGTTGGCTCCGACCTTCAGCAAGCTTCAAGAATTCAAAGACTGGTCCTAAAAGGAAAAAAGATTGATATCTTGCAATACGAGAATAAATATCGTTGAGGAATGATCTTCATATATGTTTTACAACTCGATTTCGTAATTTTCATTATAGGGAGGTTCTCCATATTAACGTAAATGAATTGCGTTCATTTATTTTACCGATTGACACACTTATTCTTTTCGGATTTGTTCTTGTGATGATATGATTACTCATGCTGATTGGCGTACTATGCAATGCTATTTTGTCGCTTTTCCATAATGTCCACTTTTATATGGCGTAGCGATTAAGCGTTCGCGTTATGTTGATTCATAGCGCGCGCTCTGTCGGCCACGATTATACTAAGAAATCGATTTTCAGGGCTACGTCTTCTACTTGCCGGATTTGTAATTCTCAAACATGGTAAGTCATTATTTATAGGTTTATATGAAAAGTGGATATATAAATTTCGGTTTTAGGCTGTAAACGCTCAACCTTATTATGCTGCTGTTCGTCGGACATTAGAAGCCGCGATGTGTTTGGATACGTTCAACTCGCAATTGGTGGAACGCCACTCCAAGCCCGAGGTTGAATTGAAGACGACCAGAGAGGTTTTGGGTACACCTGTCGTGATCTCCAGAAGTGCAGAAGAGCGAGTCCTCATCGAGCCTTCCGTCAATGCTGTCCGATTGAGCATATCTGTGAAGAAATCAGACGATATTGAGAAGATCCTGGTGACGAAGTTCATGATGTTTATGAAGCGAAGAGCTGAAGATTTCTTTGTACTACGCAAGAAGGCGGTTCCCGGTTATGATATTAGTTTCCTCGTAACTCAAGCGCACATTGAGAGTATGTATACGAAGAGTCTTGTGGATTTCATTATTCAATTCATGCAGGAAATCGATAGGGTTTGTTTTCTGTGAGTGAAATCGATTGATGATTGTCTTTCAGGAGATTAACGAGATGAAGTTATCCCTCAAGACTCACTCACGTGTTGCTGCTGAAGACTTTTTGAGACGTTTCAATTGAATGATTCACAAGCATGACATTTATCCGGCAATTCAGTTTATTGTTCAATATCGTATGTGCTCCACCACAAATCTTTGAGTGCCTTCTTAGAGGACTACAATAGCCGGGTTAACATTGTTCCGCTTATTATTATTATTTTTATTATCATTCTCGTTCGTGTTGTTCATTTATTTTATTTTTACATTAAGAGGTGGATCTCTTAAAATAATGATATCAAGTTTGATTTTTTACAGATTTGGCAGTTGTTTGGAACAACTACGATATATGAACTCGTTTTTGAACTTTACTTATTCGTTTAGATGTTTTTGGTAGGGATATTGCTGCTGTTCTGTTCTGTTGCTGCACAAGATGCCGAACAGTTGTTTGATATTAAAGGTACTGTTGTCATCCGGAAGGATATGACAGCCCCGAAGAACTGGAAAGCCAATACCCGGGTTTTGGTCAACTATGGAGAATACATCGGATTCCTCAAGTGAGCTTTCGAATCAGTTAATCATCCATTATTTTATTTCAGAAACGATGGTACTTTTCATATTCAAGGAGTTCCCTCTGGTTCGTACATAATTGAAGTAGTAAACGTCGACTATATCTTCGACACTATTCGGTATGAAATCAGTTCCAAAGGAAAGACCCGTGCTCGTCCACTGAATCTGCTCCAGCCGAACAACCTCGATAATATTCTGCCCTCTCCACTCGTTTTCACAGCTAGACAACCGACTCGGTACTTTAGGATACGTGAGGAATGGAGAATTACAGACGTCCTCTTGAATCCGATGGTGATCATGTTGTTGGTAGCCATGGGACTGATGTTCATAACTCCGAAATTGACTGCGAACGACCCGGAACTCCAGAAAGTGAGTTTGCTCATGTAATGAAACTTAATCATGTATTTCCTATTACAGGAGATGGAAAGAATGCAGATGCCGAAAATGGAGGTTCCTGATGTTGCTGACGTCTTGGCCAATATGTTCGGAGGCGGGTCGAAGAAGCCAATCAAGAAATCTGGAGGCAACCGTGCTCGATAGGTCCTAGGATACATCAGTCCCTACGGGTGGATATTACTAATTAATTGTGTTTTGTTGGAAAGATCGCCAATAAATTAAAATATCAGATTGGTCTCGAATTTTTCGGTTACGTCAGAAACCATTCCAGAAAGAGTTAGAAAACGTTTTCCGAGAATAAATAAGCGTAGTTTGTTTCTTTTATGTTTTCTTTTCATCTCAGGGAGGACCAGACCTTTCTTCCAGAGATGCTCACTTTTACCGATACCACCGGCGTGACAGCGACGAACAGATTGCGACCACCTTGTTTCATGTTTGTTTTTCGAGTTTCCTGTGGATTCTCTCCATTTTTGTTATATAAAAACATGCGAGGCTTTTGTCAGCAGTCTCGATTGAAAACTGACAACTGCACTGTTTGCAGTCTAACGAGGTCGCATGCGTTATGATTGTGGTTCGTTCTATATACACATTACTCATCAAACTTTTCCGTTTCGATGCTCGTGTTCGACAGTTTCCGTCACCGATATTCATCTTTCAGATTGGTAATTATCTAAAAATGTTCCCACCAGATAAATCTCTACCACCACCACCAGCGGCTAGACCGAGGAATGAATCACTAGCGTCGAATATGTCTTCGTATCGGAACAGACCAGCTCCGAACAACTCTAGCAATGAGTCATCGGGTTGATATCATCTTTCTCTCAAAAAATCTAATTTGTAATTTGCAGACTTCTCATTTTCAAACACGAAATCCATGTTCGAAAGTTTGAATAAGCCACAGATAAGATCAAACATTATGAATGTCATCAAGAATCCGACTGTTCAGAGAACAGCAACGACTTTGGCCAAAGATGAGCGAGTTAGGGATGGAGCGATGAATGTCGCGAACAGGCCGGAGACCAGGCAAGCGGCCATGAATGCCGTTCAATCTCCTTCTGGAAGGGGGGCGATTCTGGAAATGGCCAAACAGTTCGAAAACAAACCATTGATGGGATTTGGTGCCCCTCCACCACATTCTCCATCGACTACTTCACCACGACCTTCATGGGGTAAGTACTTAATTTCCTTCTTCATCATTTAGATCTTGGATATCTGTTTAGAAGCTACAACTCCAACCCGGCCACGTGAACAGCTTTATCCGAGTTTGACTGGAGATCCATCGTGGAAAAATTCTTCTCGATTATCCCGAGAAGAGTCATATCACATGGCTCCTGGATACAACAGCAATATTCAGGAACGTCCTCGTTCCACTGATCCCACACTTAATGCTTTGATCGACGAGATCTTTCCTGTTCATGGAACAAGCAGTATGTTCTTGTTCAATCGAATTAGTTTCCATATAAAAACTTTCAGAAAACACTCCACCAGCGAGACCGCCACCTCCCAAAATTGGTTCTCGATCCATCCCGAATATTGCTGGGGTCGTTAATGGTGGGTTTGAACCAACTATCACTGACCCCCACGGGATTGTCAAGTATCCATATAAATCTGCTAATGCTGATGAATTGCACTGCGAGCCACAGGATACTATTCTTCTTAAACGTGAAGTTGATGATCAATGGATATATGGAACCAACACGAGAACGGGACAATCAGGAATTATCCCCATAAACTTCCTCCATATCAAGATCCCTCTAGTTCCCACTCAAACATCGTTCTCGTGGAATTCACCGGTCTCTCCAACGACACCGTCATGGAGTCAAACGAGCACGAATAGTTCACAACCAGTAAAGAGTAATCAACCGACTGCTATAGTGAGCAATCGTTCTCTCTTTCAATCTTTATCTCATTCGGCTTCTCTTCCTTCTGATGAGACGTAAGTGTTTCAGAGTTGATCCAATCATTTCTTACCAATGATTTCCAGGAATTCCACTGGTCAGATTGCTCGTGCTTTGTATGATTACGACACCGGTGTCGAAGGAGATCTGGTTTTCAGACGCGGAGACCTCATCACCGTCCACGAACGTATTGATGACGAGTGGTGTAAAGGCGAAGTAAATCATCAAACCGGCATCTTCCCTGTGAATTACGTGGATGTTCCTGATCTAGCTGCTATCCCGATGAAGAAGACTGTCAGCAAAGTTCTCGCTGATTCTCTCTCTAAACTTAGTTTCAAGCCCAAGTTCGTTACTGCTGTGTACCACTACTGTAGTGGAATTCCTGAGGATTTAATCTTCGAACAAGGCGATGTCATCCAGGTACTGGAGTATGTCAACGACGAATGGATGAAGGGTATACTGAACGGTAAGACTGGACTTGTGCCTCTCACATACGTCCAAGATAACGAGTAACTTATGGATTCGTCGTTTACGGGTTATAGAATTGTGCCTATAAGATTTCTGTTAGTATATCGTGGAATATTTAAGTAAAGTGCTTTATCGAGTCGCTACTTGATGGAACAAATCCGAAATAAAAAATCAAATATCTGACTTGGCATTTTTTAAATTGGTCACTTCTTGTGTGGGTTTTCTTTCCAGAGAGTTCCATTTAGAGAAGCGATCGGAACCAACACATCCTGATTTTTCGATCAACTTTACTTGGAATATTCTGGAGCTTTTTCAGGGTATTGAGGGTTCATTCTTAATGTCATCAACTAGCGATTGTTTTTTTCTGATAGAGAAAATTGCTGGATCAGAGAAGAAGTCTAGTTGAATGTGATTTATCAACTCGATCTATTGTGTCATTATATCTAGTATCCTGTATATTTTGGAAATAATTGCTTCGAATTGCATTCGACTGCGCATGATCCAATTTCCGGCCGTCACGAATAACTCGGTCACTAATAATTTGCACGATAGTAGACTTCGACTCAGACATGAATTTTCCTTGAAAATCCTCAAATTCACTCCAAAACCCATGATATTATGAAATGGGATTACATTCCACGGTTTCCCGGCTTTTTGAGGTAGTTTTGATTCTTTGAATGTTTTTATCTTCAATTTCAGTGGGAAACTCGATTAGTTACTCGATGGCCTCTCGTGTTCCTGATAATCCCGCTCCTCATTACCTCTGGCTCGATTATTCTAGCTTACTATGATTTCGAATTGAATGAGACAAAACAGAGTCTCGAGATGTTCTTACCAGATAACATGGATGCTCTGGTAAATCTCCACGAGATGCTGGATCTCTTCCCTCCAAGAGATGCCCTGAGAGACAGTTATTCCTTATTCGGTTCGAAATTCGCCTATTTTCTGTACCAATCAAATTCTGCCGAAAGAAATGTTCTCGATCCAGAACACCTTTTCGCTATCTCTGACCTCCATAAAAAGGTTCTGAAAATTACTGTGAAGGAAAAAACCTTTTCCTCTATCTGCTATAGAGTATCGCTGGATGCAGCATGTACTCAACATCCCATTCTTTTCGCTTTCGAAGACGACCAACCGTTATTCACAATTCCATTTCTGGCTCGCTACCCAACATTGAAGTTCGGGAACACGACTGTTGACAATGCCGTTATCTTTGGGGATGTCGAGACCGTCAATTCCAGCAGCGATAAATACGGCAATAAGCGAATTGCTAGAGCCGGAGCGATTAGGTTAGCTTATGTTCTCAACGAAGAGGAGATTTCCAATGACTGGATCCACGAGTTTCTCAAAACAATTGGCAGTATTCATCCAGAAAATGCAACTATTTACTACACTTCATCGAATGCTCTGGCAGAAGAAATGGAAAGAAACGGCGAGGTTTGGTTCCAATAAAGTATAATTGTAAAAAACTAATTTCTAGCTTCTCTTGCCATATATGCCCTGGATGGTTCTCGTTCTTATTGTCTTTTGCATGGTGATCTGTTCTGTTTCGGATTCTGTGAGATCTCAGCCCTTCATCGGATTAGCTGCCATGTTCAACGCTTGCATCGCCATCTGTTCCGCTTCAGCAACATTGATCTTCTTACGATATCCCTTTCTTCACATGACATTGATCATGCCGTTTCTGATCATTTGTGAGTTGTATTTATTTTTCACCCAGCTTATCCTATTTTCAGCCATTGGAGTAGATAACATGTTTTTAATGCTCAAGAGTTGGAGAATGACAATTGAGCATTTACCACACGGCTATCGTCCCAGGAAAGCTGCCGAAAGTGATGCTATTTTGATTGCTTCAATAACGGAAGTATCTGTTTCCTTATTTATCACCTCCTTGACTGACGGATTATCATTTGCCATCGGATCTTTATCCGATTTCATCGCAGTTCGTACGTTATTTCTATACTTTTACAAATACAAAATATTCCAAAAATGGGTACTTGTCGGTTACACTGACGGCGCGAAAATTTTCTTGTCAAAAGCGCATATAAATTACTTTACCAAAATCTTCCATAGTGTTGTTATCACCTTGGCATAAATGCTTAAGCCCAAAAGCCGATTATCCATGCATAATTAACAATTTACACACTGTCCAAACTTGACAAATCAACCTCGCACTGATTAAAATTACGAAAAAATGGACCCAACACGAAAGTTTTTTTCGCGCTGTCCGTATAACCTACAAGTACCCAAAAATGATTGAGCTTATCTTTATAGATTTTTCATTTCCTCGATTATATATCAGAAATCTTTTTAACTATTTGGGCAAAGGAATTAGATTCAATAATGACTTTCGTGAAACTCTCGATAAGTTGTTATATTTAGGAGTGTTTTGCACATATTGTGCATTGGCTGTTTTATTCATGTTCATCTACCAAATAACCTTCTTCATGGCTGTGATGACACTCCATTGTCGTCGTGAAATTGCTAACCGACATTGGCTGGGGTGCTGCAAACTTAGAGACAGGGATCCAGCAGATGGATTCTTCAGCTCTCTTTGTTGTGTCTCCGTCCCAAGAAGGAAACTCCCCATCGTCCTCCAATCCCGTGATATTTATAGTGTTGCTGCCGATTGTTTCTCTCATTGGAGTGTGAAGATCCTGACTCTGACAATTTATATCGGATATCTTATCCTGGCTGTCCACTACTTGCTGCAGTTGCCACTTGGGTTAGATCTGAAGTTATTAACTCCTGATGGTTCTTTTGTATCCAAAGAATTGGCAGCACAAGAAAATCTGTTCTCTGATTATGGAGCTTATTGTTTTGCTATTGTGAAAACCCATAATATTCATCTCTATCAACCAGAATCCAGGAAGACACTTACCTCGCTTTATAATAATCTTACAAGGTAATTTTTTAAATAAATTCTCCTGTTCATCGACCAACTTTCAGTGGTCCTTATGCTTCTAAGGGAGAATTCTGGTTAGATGTCTTTGAAAAGAGCTTTTTACCAAAGCAAAACACCTCTATTTCGGATGAAAGGTCTTTTATGCGAGCTTTGATTCACTTTCTGGAAGCTCCAGTTTATTCCAAATTTAGAAGTGACATCCACTTCAACAAAACTGGGTATATTATTGCGATAAAGATGATTATGCGGGTGAGGAAGCTGGGACCAGCCAATGATGGACCTAGGGCTTATTACTTGAGACAAGTGTTTGCTGCTAGTGGATTAGAAGGATTTCCTTATGATACTAGGTGGGCTATGCTTCTCGTTACACTATAAACTTGTGACTTATTTCCAGCTTTCTTCTAGTAGATCAACAGACAGTCACAATGAATAACGTGGTTATGAACGTGATTATCGCCATCGGTGTTATGCTCCTTGTATCAGCGTTGTTGATTCCTAGACCGATAAGTGCTTTAGCTATTGCTTTCTGTATTGTATCCATCAATATCGGGGTGATTGGAGCTTTATCAGCAGCAGAAACAAGATTAGACATTATTTCTATGATTACAATTGTGATGAGCATCGGTTTCAGTGTTGACTATGCTAGTAAGTTTCTTCTTGTTGGTAAATTCTATATAAAATTTCAGCTCATGTTACCTATCACTTTCTTATCCAACAGATAAACCGAGTGGAACAGGCTTTACGGGTAATGACATATCCACTTTTCCAAGCAACGACAAGTACTATCATTGGTGTTGCCATCCTCGGGATTGTTCCTTCTTACATGATAAGAACTTTCGTCATCACTGTTGTCTTTGTCGTAACAATTGGATTCATCCACGCTGTATTTTTCCTTCCAGTGCTCTTAGGGAGTGTTCTTCCGGATTCTGAATATATGGAGGCTTATGAATCAAATGCAGTTGAAAACGCTATGCCCGAGATTTATGCCAGGAATAGAACTGTTGATATTGCAACTGTGGGTTTTATTTAATGGATAGTGGTAGGAAATTTTCTTTCAGATGCAGAAAGTGAACAAAAGGATGAACTGCTACATATCGAGGTGTGCTGAAGAGATCGAGGAAAGATCGACGACTTGTACATTCTCTAGCCAGAGTGACGAATTCTGAGATGATTAGACCGTGATCAACGAGATCAGTGCTTCGTCTTATCAAGCTTGGAAGTCGAAGTTCGAGATTGATATTTGAATTTTTCGTGTTGAGACACAACTCGCGGGTTCTTTTTTTCAAAAAAATAAATGCTTCCAAAAAAGAAACTGTTCTTTCCTAATTTATCGAGAAATTTGTTTGAAAAAAAACCCGCGAGTCGTATCTCAACACGAAAAGTTCAAATCTCGATCTAGGCTTGATAAAACGAAACACAGATAATTTCAAATCCATGATAAAAAGATTATCTTCGGTAGAAAACAAAACAATTCAATGACAAACGATAGTAGGAAGCTAATCAATATACCTATTAAATATTAGTTGGTGTTAATTTTGGTTATATTTCCAAAAATATATAAATTAATTATTACATAAATCTTAATCGATATATTTGACTCCTTGAAGACGTCACTTTGAACAGAACTAGCATCAAGAAAATGAAAGTTTATTTAAATGCGAAGTAATAAAGAATTTAATATCCATTAGCCAAAATCAAGATAACATCACGGAAACGGATGGTTGACTAGGGTAATGACCCAGACGAATCACAATACATCTCACGACACACGCTTTGAAAGATTCGGCACCTCCAGTTCCCAAACAATCAGATGAGACATATCGTGAATTCTCACTTGATCCTTGGCATTCGAAGGCGGATCGTCTTCTTCCCCTAACCGGAAGTCTATATAACCATCGCCTCCAGAAACCATGAAGATCTTCCTGGTGTCGGCTTCTCGGAGGATTGCTGGATTTGAATCTAAATATCGACACGATTAACCAGGAACCTATATAATCAAATGATTACCTGCAGGAACAGGCAAGAAAAAGCGAACAGCGTCTTTGTGACCGTGGAAACTAAGCTGGGCATGGGTCATATTGCAGTAAGGAATGAAGGATCCAGGGGAAACACGTTCGGAGTTAGGATTGCCGTAGACACGAATGAGACCACCAGGACCACGCACTTCCTCACTAGCTCCTCTGTTCTTCTGAATTTCGACTTTCGTGTTGTTTTCTTCACTCAGAGGGACCGAGATGATTACACCAGTACCCGTTCCAATCCATAAACGACGATTCAAAACGAGTAACGAAGTGATTCTCAGATGCAAGAAATCCAGCTTATTGGAACCAAGCATCTTCGTCATGTAGGGTTCGATGTCGACATCTTGGAGATGTTGATAGGTGTGAGCATGATAGAGACGGATAGTAGAATCTAGTCTGACAGAAAGCCAAACACCGTCTCCAACCCAGACCATATTTCTGACTTGACTATCTCTCTTCGGATGAGCGACAAATGCACTTTCAACACATAACTCTTTCGGATCAATAACAACAACACAATTACGGTAAGCAGCCCATATTCTTCCAGCAACAACAATCAAGTGGCAAACTGAATTAGTTGCTTTGCCCAACTTGATCAAGTGATAGCCAGCATCGGACCAGTTGCCTTCAGGATCTCTGATGAATACAGCAATCATACCGTTAGCCAATGCTGCAAATACACGACCCTTGTAATGCCTGAAAACTTTGTTGTAATAAGAATTTCGAAAAAATTGACTCACAAAATATGCAGTACAGCATCAGGCATTTTTATTCTTCTCAAGCACTTTCTCCACTCGGAAATCCCAGAATGGATATAAATATAATCATTCTCCAACCCCATCCACATCGTCGGAAGAGCTGTGGTGATCTCACCAACTCCTTCATATTTACTAAGTCCATCACGAATATGTGGCTGTAGATTAGACCAGCTCCTGAGTGCTCTTTCTTCTAAAAAATAATAGTTAAAACTGTTAAAGCAAGCATTCGGTAACAGAAGAAAAAAAAGCTTCCGAGACCACAATTACAATATACTGAATTGACTAGTTCTAGTTAATATTAGTAACTCAACTAAATGCGCACCAACACCACAACAATTCCAACCAAACACAACAGCAGTGAATCTCCACCTTTTTGTTGAGGAGTCTCTTCGTCGGCAAAGGTAACATGCTTCTCCAAAGTGATGCAAGTTCTTGGAGAGCTCAACTCACTCGGATTCAGCTCAGGTTCTGAGACCGGATTAACGCTACTTGCAGCTAAAGATAGATTAACTGTTTTTGCTCAATTAATTAGATTGAGAAACACTCAAGATAATTAGAATAAAACGGTCTTAAGACTACTGCAATCGATTTAGAGTACGTCTCGATTCAACTTACCAATTTCATCAGCTTCTTCGGCGACTTCTGGATTCTTTTCGCTGACAGAAACTGAAAACCAATCCTCAGGTAATTGCATTAGTACAAATGCACTTACAGTTTCGTTCTCTTCTTGGAGACGCCTTTTCGTCAACAGAGCAGTAAGTAGGAATGTCATCGATATCAGATCGTCTGATTGTGATCCAGGTTACTTCCCCAAAAGCTTCATGGTCACCAACATCAACAGGTAACCCTTTTACATAGCCTCCAGGTCTGAGATGAGCTTCTCCATTGATTTTTTCCTCAGCAGGATAATCAGATTCTCTGACACCTGCGACCGAAGCTACAGAGAGGAGATGGGCTTCGCCAACATTGAAGCATTCAATAATATTATTCGGATTATTGGCATCGAGAATAGTAACGAAGCTTCGGCGCTCATTCGAACTGCAGACCCAAACAAGACTGCTGCATTCCCAGATCGAGAATTCTTGATCGAATTTTTCCCGTTGCTGCATCTGAAAAATGATCATCAATTAAATCCACACACGTCCGCAAAATCGGAAAGCTTTTGGAAACAAAATTAGGACAAAAGCATTAAAAATATCGTGTTACTGAAAAACTGCACCAGCGAACCAAAGGCGTACCCTAATTTCGTAATCAAGTAGATCTACCCTGTTTGAATCCGGTGGAGTTTCTTCCGGAGTCATGTTTGCGAGATCGGCATAAAAGATGGAGTCACCGACAATATAACCACCGTCTTTAGTTCGGCCTCCATGCAAAGCTACACCACTAGCACACCAAATCTGAAAAACATAATTAAGAAAATGAAATCCATGAACCCAGTACCTTCAAAGATGGCTGGCGATCCAAAAGAGGTCTGCAACATACAGGAACGGGGATCGAAGAGGTAGAGCAAGCAGTATCAACAGTTGCCGGAATCGACCAGCCGTAGGCGTGAGTCCGGGAATCGTCTTCTTTCTTCATATGTTGAGATACTGCTCGATATTGTTGTCGTCTCTCAGCCATCCTCTTTTGTTGGACGCTTTCCAGATCAAGATCGTAATTCCTAGCATGAGCTTTCTTCCGGAGGTTCTCGTTAGTACCGCGAGAAGTTCTTCGAACTGGTCTATGAGAACTCGGAGACTGTTTGTTCCCGCCAATCAACTCGGCAAAGCTGAAAACGATTATTCTCATTTCATATAACCACTAAGTATTTCGTACAAATCCCAAATACCACCACGTTGTGGCTGTTGTTGATTGTTACGCTTAGCTCTCTGCATCTCTGTGAACTTCACAGCATCCTCCAGTTCCATCAACTTCTCCTTGTACTGATTTCTCTCCATCAAAACCCTGGCCATTTCGACACGAGTGAATCGTTTTCTCTGAGCCATAGGAATATCTTCCTCGGGCTCGATCTCGTCCTGATCCTTGATCTTCTCCTTGAGATCTTTCATTTCATTTTCAACTTCTCGGATTCTCTCACTCATTTTTGTTTTTATCATATCCAGAGTCCTGACATCTTCTCTGAGTATTTCGTTCTCACTGGAGACCTCGTCCAATCTGGCAATCAGATCATTTTTGACTATGTTCAATGCATTCTTCGTCTCCAGCAACTCGTTATTTTCCTTGATTAAATTCTCAACCTCTCTGCCCATGCCTACAACACTCGAATATTAAAACAAACAACGACAAATCACATGCACAATTGTACACCACGAGACTTTTACAGTATTATTGGCATAAATTTGAAATTTGAAATACTGAATCAACCAAGTAGAAAACAGTGCAACAGTTATTACTGTAGTGCAAGCACAGTATTCAAAGTGAGAGTTAGAAGTGATAGTGAAAGAGTAAAATAAAACAAACGAAGGATTCCTTTTGCAAAACAGACGACATTGAACAGCTATCCATTAACATACCGATAAATGTGTCGTTGACTGAAAAGCAAAAAAATTGTTATTATTACTGTCAATAGTTGAATCTATTCAAGTTTTAGTTTCAACGTTTACAAAAATCCTAAGCCATCCCACGGGCAAACTCAAATCCAAAGCAGACAACAAAAAATTACCGGCAGAGGCGAATTCAGCTGGATCAACCAAGTTCCCTGTATTAAAAGATAGAGATAAGAAGTTGTAAATCAGGATATTCCCTGTCTCCGAAAACGAGGGTGTAGGACATTTTTGAATTTTGAAGCACGACATAAATTTATATAGACAAATCAGATTGCCGAACACTACGTCAGACCTACTAATTCGTTTCCAAGGATATTCTTTCTTTCAATCCATAAAGTATTACTCTTTCTTTACCATGGATATGCTATATATTGTTTGGAGATTTTTGACATTAAAATAAAATGTTGATGAATAAAATATCGAGAACTAATCGACTGAGCTATAAATGCAAATGCATGGTCCTGACGTAATACTAAACAACCAATATAAACTTTTGTCGTGCTGTTCCAAGGTGATTATAATATTAGTAAACCAACCGGTGAGATCAGCACTAAGAGAATCTTCTGGTTCTTTGTTTATCTCGTCGGCATTCTGGTCTTCAGATTCTGCTCGCACGGACTTGACATCTTCTTTGTCAGAGAGATCTTCCCTTGGGGATTGCAGAATATCCGCGGTTTGTCCGAATTCCTCCTGCCAATCCCGTTCATTACTTATGTGATTAGCTAAATTCATATCTGCATGGGTACTTTGAGACATATGAACAGCACTAATGAGGTCTGAGATGCCTCTGACATTAGCATCAACGCTAGTAGCCATGGACTTTGATGGCATCGGCAATGACTGCATCATATCGAATTTGTCTGGACCCATCAGATACTTGGTTCTTTCTACATGTTCTATATGAGTGCGAAGAAGCTCGTTATATCTTAAATGCAACTTATCATATTCGTCTTTCTGAGCCGTTTCTCTTTCTTCTAGACGAGTTGCTGAAAGAAAAAATTGAATTAAAAAGTGAAAATCAACTTTTACCATGGTCAGTTGCGTTCTTTGCTCTCAATTCAAGAACACGAACAATCGATTCCAATGATTGAATCTTATTCTCCAACTCTCTTGTTTGCTCCAAAGCAGTCTCTTCGAGTTCCAGACATTTCTGATCCGTCGTTTTCCGAAGCTGCTTCTCTCGTTCGTATTGAGTCATCAACTGGTTGTTGTCATCCTTCAGCATCTCCAGATCCACAAGTTGTTCCTCTTTCTCCAAATATGCCAGATCAAGGCTCTCCAGAACACTAACCACCAATGGCATTAACTCCTAAAGATCCCATATAACCATCTCTCGAATTCTGAAGGAACTTACTTTGACACTCTCTTCTCCGTGTTTCTGGATCATAGCTTCGAACTGCTTGTAGATCGAGGATGCCAGTTGCTGGACTTTTTCTGACATAACTCGTGATTCTTCCGAGCTGGCAACGGAACTGGTAGTTCCATAAACAACCTATAATTCGTATTTCGTCGATCAATAACTATTGCCATGCTGGCGTAACAGTATTGACTTGCAAATGAAGTCCTTACTGACTAATAAGACTCACTTCACTCGAGTTGCTATTCACAGAACTCTGCATAACGTTAGGATCCATTATTATATATAATACTTTGAATACTGGGACGGATAATTATATAAAGAATCTCAAATTATTAACCGAACCATTCAGTGTCCTGAAACAATCAATATTGAATATTTTGTTGGTAGACACGTCAAATACAGCTGATTGGAAAACGCAATCAATAAATTCAAAGTTGGTCGTGACTGTTTCAAATTTCACACGCGTTACAAAAACTCCGAAACAGATGTTGAAGCACAGAAAAGAACCACTAAAAAGTACAACGTTATAGTCGTGCAGAGACTCTTATTGAACACACTCAACGAGTACTATCTGGAAGACCGGACTTCCTGAATCAATGTATTTTTTCTAGCACAGACAATGTTGACGGTGCGCAACACGAAAAACAAATCTTGCAGTTGAGTCAGCTGGTCGCCTCGGACACCATCAAGTGTCTCGCTCGCGGAAGACGAACCGACACATACAAGTAGCGAAGAGAAATAGTATGCCTCCGGCGATGGGCTGCACTGGACAGCGGTGGCAAGGCTAGGAATATAATACAACAAAAGTCTCCGCCTCGTGCCAGCTTCGTCCACAATCCGAATCCCCCTTCTTTATTATTTGAAATTACGAACTTCTCATTTCGATTTTTGATCTCCGATATTGTCTCATTTAAATTAATTCAATTTTATTTTTCAGATTTCCAATACGAAAGCCATTTCAATTATGCAATTTTGACACAATAAATAATGAGCGTGATTTGTACAGAACAAGACCACACAAGGTAAACAGACAAAACTTTATTGCAAATGATTTTATTGGGCAAAAATAGAGAGAAATTTGGATTATGCGAAACAGAAGTAGAAATGAGTTGAAAAGAGAAATAACTCTAGATTCCTCGGGGTGATAGGGTAGTCTCCATCTCTACTCTCCAAAACAGAAAGAACAATAAAAATTTTGGTAATGTAAGTGAGCAGAGCTGGACAGCTCAAGAAAGGCTTCGGAATAGTCGAACGTGGAAATGTTTGGGAAAGGTCGACTGATCAGTTCCTGACAAGTAAAATTCATTGTAAAGGTTACAGACTACTAAAATGTTAAAATGATAAGACACGATCAAAGAGTATCACATTCAAGTGGCTTGAGTCTTCAAATAAGGCGCAAAATTGGAGGATGCAAATGTGCTACGACGTCAATAATCACCTATGGATACGGTCAAATTGCCCAAAAATGATATTGAGTTCCCTGAATTCAGGAAGAGACTTCAGACACCTGCGATAATTTACAGCGGTTGTAGCACGATTCCGCCATTTTTGACGACGTCAGCAGAGTAGGAAGGTGGCACATAAGGGTCCTGATGAGGAGAACGGTTAGGATCGCATTCGTAGTATTCGTACTTTGGCTCATATTTGGGATAAGTAAACACCTTCTGGCTAGGAACATAGGCAAATTGAGGATGCATTCCACCGTTCTGCATCTGCCCCATCATGTCCGTTTGCACGTAATGGGTGTAGACTCCATTTTGCGGCTGAGGAGGAAGACTCTGGATTCCCATGGAATGTGGAACAGTAACGACAGTTGGAGTGCCGTTTTGGGATTGCTGAGGTTCTTTGTTGATAGGCATGACTTCGACGACTTGGGGTTGGTTCTGAGGAGGTTGTTGATTCGGCTGCTGACCATTAACGTCGTTCCCCATACTCGTCATCGGAACCAGGAGATTCATGTGTTGGCCAGACTGCATCGGTTGGTGAGGGACAATCCTGATGGTGTTACCCATGATAGCGTGTTGCTGAGGAGGGTAGCCGTTAGCGTCTCCATTCGGCATAGGACCCGCCATGGTCATGACTCGCTGTTGAGGTTGCATTGGCATTCCGTTCTGAGCCACTGGCATGGGTTGCTGCATCTCCATCGGTCTTCTCTTGGTTATCACGTAATCGTAATTCGTTTGTCCCGTAGCATCGAAAGACCTCTTCATGTTCTGTTGACCTCCATTCGGTTGATTCTGTTGTTGAGAAGGTAATTCTAAGGATGTAGCATTATTGCACCGTTTCTTCGCACAAAGAGCACCAGTCATGTAACGGTTATCAAAAAATCTAAAACAAATCAATCAGTCCTGAGTATTACGGTAAGAACTATACCGTTTATCAAGGCACACTAAACAAACTTGACAATCTGGTTGTCTGCAATCGTCACAATTACCACATCCCATTCGAGCCTTGAAAGTTGGAGCATCTCGTTGTAGTCGATTCTCCAAGACTCGATGACACCTTCGTTCGATACAAGACTGCTTCTTCACTCCAGGACCTCCGAATTGAGGACTATCCTGACAATAAGTACAGGTACCGCAAGGCTTGCATTGACAGCCCCGACAGATACCGCATCTCTGAGATCTATTAATTGCCGCACTGCTCGTTGAGGAAGTTGATGACGAAGAAGATGATCCTGGATTCGACCCTGCTGATGTTCTATAGACTGCGAGTTGATGGGGAAATGGCGATCCATTGGGGGCCAAATACTGAGCAGAAAGGGCGACTGGGTTGGGAGCCATCATTGGCACTGGCTGACCTGGTTGCTGCATCGATCCACTGATGACCATAGGACCGACCGATGTGAGCGTGCTCATCGCTGAAAACAAACTTAATAAGATCATTAGATATTCTAAAATTGTCACAATTCGACACGAATCACGTAAGGCACGCGTCAAAGTACAGTTTCGGATTTAGGGTCAACAATAATATCGACCGGGGACATATTGACTAAGGTCATTGCTGTCAAGTCAGGAAAAATTGCGATTACATCCTTCTTCCGGCCTTGGTTCCCATTCTCGCGCATCCCCAAGTTGTACGTCTTGCGTTGAGACAGCTGCCACTGTATATTCCTGTGCTGGCAGCACAAAAGTACCACACGATGAAGGTCACGGCAGTTTTCGTTAAATATTTGGATGATGTTTAATGGCACATTTTGATCAAGACATTCGAGAGTAAATTCCGATAAAATATGAGTTTCTAAAATGACCGATAAAACTTCCCACATGTTTGACCTTTCCGAAAATCCTGCATCAAGATGGTATTTTCAAAAAACAATCCGGAAAACGAAAAACGGGTGAAAATCAATAAAGAAATCAATTTAATCCAGATAAACTGTCAAAAAATTCATTCAAAAAGAAATGCAAACCAGTAATTGAATGCTCGCAAGTGCTTCAAGGAAAAACGATTATAATTGAGGTCGTCGGTAACTTGGTCTTCAGATGCAAAGCAATTTTTGAGCGATTTCAACAAGAAAATAATAGATCAAATGGAAAAAGAAAACACGACTTGGATGGAGCAAAAAACTTCCAGATTTCGGAAAAAACAGTAAAAAAAAAGAAACAGATATCGAGTTGGCTTGGATATGACCCAAAAAGTGAAAAGTCCTAATTTTTCCTCGACTGGCCATGAGAAAAGAGCAACCAACCCATCATTTATTGTCCAGGTCAAATCCACTTTTGACCCTCTGCGCGTCTTTACGGTAGAATGGACGCATTTTTTGGCTGGGTCGGTCACTCTTGTGGCCAGGCTCAAGCACCAAGGCCCAAAAGAAAACAATAGGAGGTCCAAACCACCAGTCTAATCAGGGAACATGCATGGCACATTGTCCTTCCATAGAGAGGGATTAAAATCAAGCAAGAAAAATAAAAGAAATAATAAAAAGTAAATCGACATCTGCCTATAATAAAAACCGGAAAGAAATGACGGTCACAAACTGTTACTACCAAGTGACCGGTGGCAAGTTCACGTCAATAAAGGTGGAGCTAATAAAGTCGCGGTCAAAACAGTTTGCATTTCACTTTTGTACTCAAGTGACGTCTTGGGGACTCTAAAGCATAAGCTTAAAATGCTGTCAACTAAGCCCAGGCACTGTTAGTGGGTCGTACGAGTGTGCGGTCTAGATGGAGAGCACTATCCAATTGTCAAAGGAGATCTAGAGAGGTGAACTTTGCAAGCCACGACAACAGTCATATTCTCCATCGATCAGGTCCCTCCTCGCGTTTGTCAGTCAGTCGGTTGTCTTTTTCATTGGCCAAGATGTCGATGGAAGAAAATCGAAATCTTTTTGCGCGAGATTTGCTGCGGTCAAATGAGTTTTGTTTGTTCATTTCTTTCACTGGCCAAAAAATAGTAAGAGAAAGAGAGAGTCACCGTCAAAGCTGATCCGGCCGTAGACCTTCATCCCACCTTTGCAAGGTTGTGGAGTGATGGACATTGACTGTCTGTTTGTGCATGCACGATTCGACCTCGGCTTTTGTTCATTGCAATGGTGGTGTCGGTCCACTTTGGTCTCAACTCTACCTTTTAACAAATAAGAAAGAGGAGGAGGAAAAATCAGACTAGGACCTTGCAAAGACATTTAAGAACTCTGCCAACGGTAGTGTGGATGTTGACGCTGTGAAATGTACATTGAAATGAGGTACTATAGAGCGGATGAAGTTACGCATCTTGACCACCATAACAAACGCGAGGTCAGCCAGTCAATTGACTGGATAGTCAGCTTGTCAAAAGGATTGCAGTACAAAAACAGTTTTTGTTGACGAACAATCGTCTCAACTACAAAACAAGTCATGAAAGGACTTGTCAGCTAAGAGAAAAATGAAAAGATGAAAGAAACACTCAAATTGTGCATTTCGTCTACAGTGCACGCATAAGCTCTTGAGTTTGATTAAAGTCTTTCCATGGATTTCAAAAAATGTAAGTTTGGGACAAGAGGCATTATCGAACGAAGAGTACTCTGGGAGAGTTCCAAAACATGAACTGCCGTTTGAAGCACTTTTTCAAAGGACTTTGGGCATTCACTGAACAGACCATTTTGCCGCAAAATTGGAATGCATTTTATAACCTAAAAAGAATTTGTATTCAATAATGGAATAAGGATCTCGAGTAATAAGAAATTATTGACTACTAAATTCTGACGAGAACACGACTCGTGTCACGAGTTTCGAAATAAAGTTTTCCAATCATGGATTTGGGGGTCAACAAGTCATTTAAAAAGAAACAAGGTCATTCAGAAGAGGTTGACAGGACTGGGAGATCTGTGAATCCATCCCATTGTAAAGTCCAATTTGCCATGTAAAAGTGGCGTTTTGACAATTCAGGAAACAATCAACAAATTCAATTTGTTACTTTTCAGAGAAGTTGTAATGAACATTCCAATCTTGTCAAGTAAAACGAAAACAAGAAAACTTTTCCTTGTAATGATGAAATTGACAAATTGAGAATCCATTTCGATAAAACAAACAGAAAAGTAGTTGTTTAGAGCTAAACTGTGCTTAACTTTTTGGACAAGAGCTCAATTCAATCCAATCTCGCGTGCCTCACCACTTTCCGTTCGGTTCGATTGAGGGTTCTTCAGAACTGAGCTTCTTCAAGCTTGCTTCTTTGTACCATTTAAAAGAAATAGCAAGTATGCACATTTGGCCCTGAGCACTCTCCCATTCATCCAGAGAAGACTTCCAAAAAGATTTCTGCTGATTGTCAGCAGCTTCCTTAAAATCCATCCACTTCAAATTTGTGATGAAATTAAATTTGCAACATGAGAATCCCTCCAAGACACGATGATCCATCATACGACAGAAAAATATTCGCAACAGTAAGCATCAACAATCAATTATTTTATACATGTCAAAATTCTACAGAACAATGAAGCAAAATGCAAGTGGACAGACAGCTCTTGGAGCCGGTGATTGAGTGACTGTGGCCTTCAAGTCGCTCATTCATCCATTTTTGGAAAGACGAACTGTCCAGGAGAAATGAATCAGAAGGTTTTTTAAAAAATGAAAGAAACAGTTGGGAAAATCATTACTCAGCAAAAACAGAGTCATTTGTTCGAGAACAAACAATTTTTTTGGCAAAGTTTCAAGTGGGGAAACAAAAATCGAAGTGATAGTACTCGATCAGAAGCGAATAAGTGTCACAGATAAATCAGTTTTAAGTAAATAAATTTGGCTCATGAATAAAAAAGTTACACTTTAACTTAAAAGAAGTGAAACAAGTCATTGGCCTCGTGACCTGGAAATCTTTCCTTCTTGCAGTCTTAAAATCTTCAAAAATTCACATTCTTCGAGGACGAACGCACAAAAATAATTGAATTGGTATATGTACTGGGCAAAAGTAAAAATACACAAATGTTTTTATTTTTGAGTTGACAATTTTAGGATGTCCCGAACAAGATGGTTATTGCACAATCGAGAATTTCAATTTTTCATTATTACACACTCGAAAAACGAATGAAAATAATAAAAGGAATTTTTCATAAACATAAACTTATTTTTGATCGAATCAGAGGAAAAAGGAATCCAGAGAAAAATCCAGAAGCTTGAATCAACAGGAATTTTATGATGACGAAATTTCTGAAGGATGAAAATAAAAGGAGATCGAATAAAAAGTCTTAAAAGATCAACTGAACTTGACCATATGGCAATGATTTCCCTGTTGAAACGGGTGAGATTGGCTCGGAACAAAACTCAAAAGTAAATAACGCACAAGGGAGGTCACCAGTCTAAGTCAGTGGCTTTTGACCTTGAACACGACATACAAGGCAACGAAGGGCACGAGATAAATAGATTCTGATTGCAATCGATGCAGTAAAATTCCTCAAAAGTGATGGAATCAGCAATGACTTTAAATTTGCTAGCCCCCTTATGAGAGATGAAAAGAATGAAATACTAGTTTTTAAACAGATTTCTCTCTCAATGATATAAAGAAGAGAGCACTTTCCAAGTTGTCGGAAATTTGTCTTGTCCAGTTCCAAAATGGAGCCACGAGTTTTTCTTTTTTGTCTGGATAAAGAGCATTTGTGAAATGACAAATCAGAGCCAAATATCGGTCCATTGATTGGAGGTCATTACGTTGTCAGAACTCTAATCATCAAACCAAGGGCAAAATTATTCAAAAGTTGAGAGACAAGAGAAATGCGGAAATTCCAATCCAATGGTCAGTCAGCCTTGACAACTGGCAAGTTCAAGTCAGAGTTGTCGTGATTGACTCCGCCCCGATTTAGTTTTAGACCTTCAAAGAATCATTAATTCTCAGGGACTAGAAAGAAAATTTCTGTCCTTTTAGGGTTAAACCATATCAGAATAAACTAGAAATAACAACGTTTTCCTACTCCTAGACCGGCAAAGGCGACTTGATTTCAAAACTAACGTTTGAATCACTCCATTCAATAGGGAGTTCAACAATGTACAGCCTTCATATTGTTGAAAATGAGTCAGTTTTGATTTCGACTGGTGCGCAACAAATAAGAAATGAAAAAGCCAGTGGAGCAATCAGAACAGGTCGATTGACCAAATGAATAAGAGAGCTGGGAGGAACCGATAAAACCAGTTGTCCACGCAACCCGTGATTCTGCATGGAATCAAATTTAAGGAATCATCTTCAGTCTGCAATAAAAAAGAATCTGCATATGTCGACAGTTTTGGGAATTGCTTAAGCACAAACCGCACATTGAGCCTGATGGCCAGAAATGGATGATGAAAAATGATGGAAAGACATGTCCAGCAAAAACCAATGAATGGCTCTTCATTTTTCGAATTCAAACAGCTCATTCAAGATCACCATAATATGAGTCTTTTGAGATATAAAAACCCTAGGTCCTTATTCTCCATCGAGTAAGGACAGACTTTACCAGGAACTGAAAAGGAATAATTGTTTTTGTTCGAAATGACAGTCTACTAAAAGATTCCGTGTTTTTAAATAAAAAATGTGCAAGAAACGGCAGCGAGAATCTCCTTATCTCATCTTATTTTGACGTTCCAATTTTTCTATAGCTAAAAAATTTCGAAAAACACAAATTCTGTTTCAATTTTGAAAAGTCTCAATCGATAAACGAAAATACTGTCAGACAATGTGTATTTAATAAAATGGCATTTACAGAGATCAAAGTGGTGAACCGTTTTTGAGATTTTCTACAAGGTCGGGAATGCGCGAGATGGACAGCTCCTTTGATGGAAAGTGAGGGCGACTGTCAGAATCGAGCAAGAACAATCGTTGACGTCTGAGGCCAAGTTAGCCAAATCAAAAAATGAAAAGATTCAAGTGCAAAACAAAGCAGCAGAGACAGGCCAACATTTCCCTGACATACTTGAAGTATATATGTATTTGCATAATTCAAAGAGTTAGAAAGGCTTTGGAGATGCCGAAAAACAGAATGGGAACTAAGAGATGCTTGTTTCCGGCAGGACAAATCCTCATTTGCCAAGCAAGAGGTTTTTAAAGTCCTCAAGTCCCAGATACTTATTTTGTTATATTTTCTGAAACACGTCCCCAACGGCCATTTTAGACTCGGAGATGACTGACTCAATGATGGTCTGTGATGCATTGGTGCTTGATGAAAAATACACTAAAAGAATATAAAAAGTTTGCAAAACCGGGATTTGAGATGAGACAAAGCTATGAGGCAGCTATTGCTTTTGAACGGCGCTGTCACTACTTAAGGCCAATGTCCGTCATTCTTGGCCGAGAGTGAGGAGAACCGACCAGCTGGAATACGAGCCTGTTCAATTTCTATATCTATCTTCAGATGAGTCGAGCTAAACCCGGTCGCCTGGACTCTCGAGTCCTTTGGTACAGCAACTTCACTTTTGCCACTCAATCAGACTGAATTTCAAAATTTAAAACAAAATGAGAGCAAATGCAATCAGCAACAATCAAGAAACAGTCAGCTGCTGTCCACTCAATTTTCATATTGCGGATAAGGGGAACGTGCACTTTAGAGGAGACTGTACTCGATACAGAAAAAGGTCAAGGAAAAAACATTTGTTGGATCGATCGATACAACAGGAACTGTGTATGGAGTAGGTCAGTGTTTTGCCACAAATGACAAAAGTCAATACTCAACCTTTGACATTTGAGTGAGTCCGCTTTCTTTAGTGATTATCCAAATGAGGGTAAACAACTCGACTTGATCAGCCAGTTTTATCCATTTTCGAGGGGAAAGGGAGTTAATACATTTTGCTAATCAAATGACCGAAAGCAATTTCTCGAGACCCGGATATTCTGCAAATCCAAACTTGTCCAAGAAGCCAGCTGCACTCGGAATTAGGAAAAGGACATTCGGTCATTGGAATTGGAAGAGACAAGTGGTCAATTGCTTTATCCCGGGAACATGGAAACAACAATCTACCAAATAATTATTTTCGATCACACAACAAAACAGAAATGATAGCAATCAAGAAGAATGAAAACTTTAATTTTAGAGAAAATGAATTTCTCAATTGCTTTTTGAGATGATGGGAATAGATCAAAAAGGCAAAAACAATCGGTCTTTGGATGATTTCAAGGGCAGTAGAATTCCTATTGCAGAATTGATTTTAATCAGTATTTAATACTAAGGAATTTTTATTAATGAAATTAAAACTGATCAGAATCACAATGCTGAGGGAATTAGGGAAACACTACGAATTTCTCTCGAAAAAGGCTTTCAGAACTTTCTAGAAAATTCTCGATTTTAGATATTCCGAAATCACGTTATGGAAAGCAGAAAAATTAGTGTTACGAGATTGTCTCAGTGAGAATTTCCAGAATCCTTCGGAGGTTTCCAGAACTCTTATATTTTATATGGGAAAAATTGCGTTCGAGAAAATACAATAAATTTGGGGAAAGGGCACTTGTTTCAAGAGCCGACGACAAAACCGTGTGACGGACGGTTTTCGATTCATGGTTGATAATCTCAGCAGGTGGGATTATGCAAATGACCCCTTACTCGAATCTATTTCTTCTTGATGTCGAAACAAGCCAAAAACAAAAATCTTGTGATAGTGCTCGATCAGTGAAAGGGGCAAGGACTTAATCTAGGAAACAATCATGTTGTGAAAGCAAACCAGTGTTGGAAAGCTCGATAAAGTCAACAAAGTATTTCCAACGCAGTCTTTCGAACACTGATGACTCTCACTCTCGGCATGATTTTACGATTTGATCACAAACAGAATTCCAATCCAAATCGATCAATTGTGTTTAATTTTTATATAAAGTGGGAACCAACCTCGAAGCCAGAATTCAAGTCCAATAAAATTTTATAAAAAGAGCAACTAATAACCATAAACCGGATCTATTTTCTGAATATTGCAACATGAGTCTCGAGAGAATGCAGAACCAAATTTTATGGATAAACATAAAATTTTGACTTTTTTGAGTACAGTAGAAAAAAGATCATCGGGAACGCCTCCTTTAGCACTTTTGAAAATATTGAAAATTTAGACATGTCTGGCTGTCTTACTGTAATCCGTAAATGGCAAAAATCGGCAAAGTCAATTTCGCAACTTGAATTCACAAATGGCCTTTTCATGATTCTGATGAAGCGTTAATCAATCCTTTCAATTCCATGCTTCCTGGTTCAAACAAAATTAAAATCAGATTTGAGAAATGCCGAGCCCCGTCTTTTGAAAAGAAAAGTCATGATTTTTTCAGGGATATTTGAAAGAGCAGAATTCATGGACTTTCAATTCTTCCTTAATCTAATGTCAGACTTCAAAATTTCCAGCACTAACGCTTCAATAATTTTATATGAAAATGCAAGCCAATATGATGCAAAATATAAATACAAATGAGTTCAATAAAATTGAAGACGAAATTCATAAAAAACATCTTCAGGATTTTGTCACCATTGATATTGACTCGAAAATAGAATTCTAAATACCATCAACAAAAGTTATATCCTAAATATTAGTCTAATAACTAAATACATATCTTACTGCTCACTGGTGCTCGGGATGATCACGCAAGCACTCAATCAATTTCTTTGGAGGAATTTCACCATGGCAAATACGGTTAACGGCGACGAACAGAGGGTATCCGTCAAGAGAATTGGTCTTCCCAAGGAGCTCCACAACTTCATCGGCAGTTAGAGGACCCTGAGCACTTTGTCCATTGAGCATTTCTTTTTCAATCTCGGCAAGAGGCTTGTTGGCTTTGACGAATGCTTCACAAACACGACGGTTGCGTCCTCCATAACAAGTGGTAACAAGATCAGCGAGTCCACAGCTCTCGAAGAAGGTAGACAACTTTGTACCGGAATAAAACTGATTCACAAACTAAAAACAAAAATCAAAACAACCGAACAAGTCAATCCAGGACTCACTCGAACAATCTCCATCATTCCCAGACGGATAATAGCAGCTTTCGTATTGTCTCCATAGCCGAGTCCATCGGAGAATCCAGCAGCACAAGCAACAATATTCTTCAAGGCACCACAAAGTTCGACAGCTTCGCAATCATCAACGACACTGATGCGGAAGTTATCAGTATGGAAGAGTGTCTTCAGAAGCTTACCATTCACGTCCTTCTGCTTCGTACCAATGGTGGCTTCACAATAGTTATCATTGGCAACCTCGGGTGCAAGGTTAGCTCCCATCAAAACAGCGACATCAATATTCAAAATCTCCCTAATTTCATCAGAAACGAGTTTTATTCCATCCGATTTGGCAGTGGAAAGTCCTTTGATGAGAGAGATGGCGATTGCATTTGGCTTGATCTTTCCACTCAGCTGCTGGGAAACACGAGTGACGAATTGATGCGGAATGACGAAAATAAGGATATCGGCATCTTTGCTCGCTTCAACAACATCAGTAATAGCGACCTAAACATAAGTCATTATATGTAAATCAGAGGGATCCGAAGAACACATACGACGTTCTCAGGAAGCTTTCTTCCAGGGAGGTATTTCACGTTCTCATGTTCAGTGTTGATGATCTCACTGAGTTTCCGGCCATCGACAAGCTCCTCAAAGACCCACATATTGACTAACGGATCAAACAACTCTGGATTCGCTTTCGTTGTGTTACCGATGATTCTGGCAATGGCAGATCCCCTGAAAGTAAACAGATTTCCATATATCAATGTCTAACGAAAGCTCACCAATTACCAGATCCAACAAGCACGACCTTTTTCTGAGCCATTATTGAACGAATTGGCAAGATAGACCCGGAATAAATTGAATGAACTGTTCCTAAAAACAAAAATATAAAGTTACCGAAATCAAGATTATGAAACTACAACACACGAGTTATAGTCGAGTGAAGGGAAAACACAAACACACGAAATATATTTGATTAGTACCAGAAGTTACCACAAGAGATGAATTAGGAAGAGATAGGTTTTGGTCGAGTGGGATATATGAAGGTTCAGCGATAAGAAAAAAGTGTCAGTAGCAAGGTAGAATAGAATATTCGCTAATTTACAGGCAAAGTTATGTGCTAAACAATCGGGTACACAACAACAGAACCAATCACAAACCTGCTCGGCAAAATGTTGATAACACGGAACGAACGTGAATCGCACGTGCCGCGACTTTCGAAAGATAAACAGGGGTTCTAAATTGGATCAATGCAGACGTTTGCGAAAAGGCAAACATAAATGAGGAAGACAAAGTAGAGGATTTTGGCGAAGATCCAGCTAGATAGAAGTCCGGACAATGCAGAGAGCACGTTTGCCAAATCCATTCCCCCGGTGGATGACAACTGGCGGCAAAGAAGCAGTTTAAACGAGTTTGTCCTCAGCTAGCTGGAACTCGGAGCTATGTAATGCTAACAGACGTGGTAGCGCTAAAGCTCCCTAAGAAAATATATGATAAAGTATGCAAATCAAGTAAAAAATAACAGCATTCGAATGTAGTGAGAGAGAGGTTCATTATGGGTGATTGAAGGGAGAGAGCAATCCAGAAATGGTTTATATATTCGCCATGAGAGCATATGGAACAGAGTTATCAGACAATAGAGCAGAAGATAATGAACGATCAAAGCGAGGAAATTCTTTGTTTTCATCAAATAAGCACTATTGTAGTTAACTCTACTAACAATAACTACAGAACAAGAATTATGAATTATGAATTATAGCAATACATAAAACACTGCTCATTCTAGTATCTTCCTCGGAATGGTATTTATGATACAATCCTTCGTTTTATATTACCATCAGCTCCGTTCCAATTTTATTCGAAAGAAACATAATCTCGTATTTCCAGCAAAGATGATCGATATCAAGTCCGATTCCTAACCTTCATATTTCTCTGATCTAGACCCAATTTTGTTTTGAGATATCTTCTTGCAATGAACAAATTTGGAATCAAATGTGCTATTATTCAATCAAACAACCTTAGCTTTATAATCCATCATGCTGTAAAAGGACATTGACAATGTCCTTCTGAGATTGTTTCTGCAGTTCCGTCATCTTCTCTGTATCTTGTTTCCAATTTCTGCACATCTTTTTTACACCTGGCTGGCCCTCCCTGGCACAGAACCGTTGGGCGGGAGCGAAAACCATACAATTTTTGACAAGTTCCTCCAAATAAATAGCTCGAAACAAAAACAAAGCCCATAGACAAAAAATGAGTTTCATCACAGGCTGTTCCGTCGAGGAAAAAACTCGATATCTGCTAAGTCTTAAGCCTTCAGTAAGGACCCTTGGTAATATTGATCTAAGTTTGTATTTTTAGCCATGTCAATTTGCTTATCCAGTAAAAATCAGAAGAAAGCAATCAAACAGGACTTGGCAATCTCCTTACTCAATGGCGAATTGGAGAGAGCGAAAGTCCTCAATGTCCTCGAATTCCAGCGACCAATCCCAGCCGTCCACTCCGAGTACCCCGATCAGCAGCCCAGAGAGCCACCCAACTACTTCGCAAGCTTCTCCTCAAAGACAGAATCTCCTCAGAAAACTTATTGACTCCATTTCCGAGAAACTCGAACGTGAAGAACTCAATCAGTACTCGTATCTTCCGAGAGACATCGAAGAACTGTATTCTACCGACAGTCAATTGCTCCAATCCATAGCTCCGGATGGTCCATCCGATATCCCAGCAGATCTTGCCAGTATCGATGTATCCTCCTTCAGAGAGCTCATATCCAAATCGAATAATCAAAAAGTCCAACCTTCCACTTTTAATTGAACTATATATAAAATACGGGAATCGATTATTATTTTTCAATAAAAACAAGGCGCTAAGTAATCTGATCAAAAGTACCGTCTGATTCGAGTACCAGTCAGCGGTTGACACCATCGACTGGCTCCAGCTGAGGACAGGAGGACGATTGTACTGCGGGAATTCTCGCACATCTTTCATCAAAACCAGTTCAGTCACAGTTGATCGAAACACAGTTATCTGACGTTGGTCAGAAAATCATTTCCGTAAAAAATAGTTTTTATTTCTCTCGAATAAAACCCTAACTTTTGAGCAAAGAGATCATTAAATCTGACAGCCAGAACTCTCTGATTCCAGATTGAGCTTGCCTTCTGCCTTCATCTTTTTCAGCATCGGAGTATAGTATTCGTAGGGCAGTTTCTTTAACTCAACATAGCGTTTGGAGTACTTGGGGTTGTGATCTCTGGACAATCACACAAAGATTATAACAAGATCTAACAGTAACAAACCTGCGCCAAATGCGTTCCATATGAGTACATTGCCAAACTGCTTCATCCCAGGCGTTGCAAGCACCAATATAACGTCCTGTAAATAGGATTAGTTATGTCAAAATAAAGGAAGCTTACGAAACGGATGTTCTTGTAAGCAACGCTTCATAATTTCCACCAACTTATTGCATTCCTCTGTGTGTAGATGAGGTGAGAGGTCCGGCTGCATCCTACCTGCTAAAAACAAAAATATAATATGTCCAAAAGTAACAATTCAACGAAATTAACATCAAACAAACCTCAAAACTGGACTAAAGAAGAATTTAAAATTTCCCTTCGAGAGTATGTGATCTGCATTTCGCGCGGCGCCAATGTCTCGGAAGCTAACCTGAAATTGTCCTTAATTGACTGCAGTATTTCGTTCAATTTTTATTTATTACCTTATTTCTATGTCTATACTTAATACCAAGTAATCGGCTAATCGTCACTAATGTCTACAGAGCAGGATACGACTGAATTACTTCCACAATCTGACGGTGTGCCAACTGGTTAGTCTTGGATGTTTGATTCATATATACTGGTTGTTTTCAGTCGATTCGCCCATCGATCCACTACAAACTAGGGAAATAGAGAATGCCAGTGATAGTGATGGAAGCGACACTACTACTCACGAGTATTCGCCCTATCAATCCTCTGACGAAGGTAAGCATGGTGAAGGTGATCCTGAAGATTTGTTCGAGGATGATGAATCTATCAAACCAAGTACATCAAGTGACTTGAGGTCCAAGAGTAAGCTGGAGTAGTGGCAATTATCGTGTTTTTAAACTAATTTTAGTTGATATCGCTTCTACCAAAGAAACTGGCCTGTCCAGGAAACAAGAAGTAGACGAGGATGTTGCTGGCGATGACGGCGAAGGTTACGGAGCCTCTGACGGTGAGTACGACGGAGATGTAGATGACCTCGCTGAAGTCATTGGCTATGAGGATTACGGTGGAGACGATTATGATGATGTTGCTGAGGACGACGACGCTTTGGAGGAGGAAGAGTCGGTTGATGACCAAGAAGAGGAGAGTGACGACGCGAACGATTCCGATGACGAGCTCATTGATTTAGATGATGATGAAGAGATCAAGTTTGACGAAAATTATCATCCAGCTTCAATCCCAGTAATTATCGCGGACAGCACTTACAATTCTGCAATTCCTTCACTGACTGAATTACAAGCAGCGGTTCGTGAAGACGACGAATTTCCTTTTGCTCTTCTTGATGATTTCCAGTTGGATTTGGAAAGCTACATGCGAGCAAATCTTCACAAACAACTCGCTCTCATGGATGAAATATCTAAGTTGCTCACAAACAATCCAGCAGATTTTGAATTAGAGCAATTGCCCGACTCTGCTGACGTTGAACCACCAACCGAGATTATTCCAATGTAATGGCTTTGTCTTTTTCATCAATAATGACCACGGTTTCAGTGACTTCAAACCCACAGCGGAAGGTCGTTTGCGATGCAGTCAGAAGGATCAGACAAAGCTCTACTTGGTTGAGCTCTGGTGGGTGTGGGTGGAAACACTCATGCCGAAGATCAGCGAGGATTTCTTGAAGAAATTCAAGACTGTTCTGATTGACAAGTGTAAACCTCGCCACATGTCTGAGCACTTTGTTAATGAGCCTAAAAGCGGAAGGAAACTTCGTTCGCCTGATCCTCTACCTGAGGTCAATGGATACGATGTCAAACTCTACGAGCTCCAATTGATTGAAGACAATGAGTTGGAGTCGGATTACGAACCGGATATGAATGCTCCTATTTACTACAAGATGCCAGCAGCTGAACACGATGATACAGGACCGGAATATCCTGAAGTTATCGTTCTGAGAAACGGAGAAGAGCCAGAAATTGAGGACACCGAGGATGAAGTCCACGGGAAGAGAAGAAAGCGATCTCCAATAGAATTGCAGTCTCCATCAGCAAAGAGGAAGAGGACAGATTCAGGTTCGAAGGAATGTGAATCTCCAAAATCCCAACCTCCTCCTCTGGTCCTCGCAAGAAGAAGAAGTTCCCAATCAGTTAGAAGTTCGGCTTCCCCTCCTGTACTTTCTCCTATATTGAGAACTCCGGTGAAAACTACAGAGACCCCGACAAAGGGAAGTGAGATATTTTTGGATCCAAACAGAAGAGAGCCGGAAAATGCCAAGAAGAAGGAAAGGAGAAGAGATCGAGAAACTGAACGAGCTGAGAGAAAAATGGAGAAGCAGCGGAGAAAAGAACGAAGGAGAGAGAAATCATCAAAAGCTTTGAAATCTGTTAACAAAATCGACGAAGAAGATGATGAACTCCTTAACAGACGTGATGAGTTCTGTGATTCTGAATCTGTTCTATCTATTTCAGATGTGGAATTTGACCTTTCCGATGATGATGCTGAAAGCTTCGCAAGTGATGCTTCTTATTCGAAGCTGAGGACACGACTGGCAGAACTCCAAGAAGAGGCGATGTTGACGAGACAATTCGAATCTCTGGGCGAAGGCGATGAAGCAGATCAAGATGTTGGAGAACGTTTACATCATCATGCTGAACGTAGTACAGGACCTTCGATGTCTGCTGTAAACATAACGAATATGGAAGCAGGAGCAGAAATGCCAGATTTCGATTGTTATTCTGACGAATTTGTGCCACCAGAACTTTCTGTTCCTATTTCTGTTGTAAAGGAAACAACAGAGGATTCAGAGCCGGAACTGTACGACAGTGAAGGGGAAACTGCTCCAAAAGGACAGGAAGTAGATACCGATTATGGTGACGATGCTGACGAAATCAATGCACAGTTGGAGTTCAACGGAGTAATCTTGAAGGGGGAAGATTTGGCTCCTCTAGTAGCAGCCAACATTATCTCCATCGAATCAGAATCCGAGGTTATTGATTGGACGGAAGGAGACAGGGTTTTCCCCACTAGTACTGCGAATGACTTGGATAAGAAGTTCGACGAGGAGCAGATGGTATGAGCCAGTTATAGCCTTGACTGTCTGATAATGGTTTTTTAGGATTCTGTATCTCGGGAACTCTTGCAGACTCAACGAGAACTGGCTGTTGCTCTGTTTCAATTCCGACAAAAATCAAAACTCATGTACGACTATTTGAGTGAAGAATTAGAGCGACAAGAACTCGTTAACGAGCTGGAAAGAGCAGAAGAGAAAGTAAGTACAATCTCTCATGGTTATAAAGACAATTATTCGTTTCAGCTCTATGATAACCTCGAATGTCCATCGGAAAAAGTCAATAATGAAGACCTTCTGGAATCTTTCAAAGTACTGACGAACTATTACAGCGAAAATGGATTGCAGCTAGAATCGCTGGAGGAAGATTCCCCTGATCTCGTTGCTTTACGCAACCTGGATATAAGTGAACGCACCTTTTGAATTTAAGAATATGCGGTTCGCAATTTGAATAAATTTGTAAAAATGATCTTATGGTTTTCCAAAGTCACTTTATGAAATTGAACAGCTAAAAACGATTTACAAACGTTCTAGAGTCCTCTATTGATCCTCAGTGTTTAGCCCCCTTCGCGGCAAGACGGCTTTCACGTTCAGCAAGAGCCTCTTCACCAAGACTATTTTCAGGACGAGGACGCAGGTTATCCAAGTTCCACATAACGTAGGTCGGGTAGCTCAAGAATGTAATCGCGACGAAGAAGTAAAGTCCCATACGTTCCTGAAAATTAATTTCACCATTCCGTTAGGATGAATGAGGGCTTACTGGGATGCTCATGAATCGCATAGGAGGCACACTCTCGACACCCTTGTGAACTTGACGAGAAGCCTGGACGGCTGGGACACGGCGAGCGGTCAGACGACTGACGTTAAAAACAGCACGGCTAATCATCCTGGAAATGATTGGTTATTACATTAAGTTCGCAAAGTTAGAAGAACAGCATCGAGAAGCAGGATTTTATATGAATTGTGAATGGAATAATACCAATATTGACACGAAAACATATGCTACCATTAATAACGTTATTTTATATTTAAATAAATAAGATGAAATGAGGGAATCAAAAAATAAAGCAAAAAACAGAAAAAATCGAATATATACTGATTGAAAACGTGCACTTCTCGAAAGCAAGCCAGACGTTCGTGTTGGGAGCCATTATCTCCTCTCAGAGCCGACTCCTTTAAACTTATCGTTAAAAAAGCTATCCTCATACTACACTTTTACAGAATTTATTCTTTATGAAGCGAATATCATAATTCCTGCAATAAGGGCAAATCCAAGGAAAGTGGCAATCATGTTATAAAATGATGATTTTTCGTTCATCCTTTCTGGAGCCAACATTTCGAAAAAAGCTATGTACAAGAATGTTCCCATACTAATAGAAACCAGGATGAAAGAGATCTCGTTCTTTGTCAGTTCATCCCAATTTGAATCTTCTAGAACCGTTCCGAGAGTTCCGGATAAAGGAGAACTGATGGCGATTATAACGATGAGGGTAATGACGAAGCAGATGTTGTGAGGATGACATCGAACTAGTCTCATCCCTACACTGAATGCAACGATACATTTGTGAACAATGATGCCAAAGAACAGGGATAAAATAGAAATATCCGTCGATTGGACTCCGAAAGCAAATCCTTCAAGGGATGCGTGAACAAGTAAGGCGAAAGTAAACGTCATTGATTTGATGAAAGCCCGTTTTCTTTCCTCTGGAGCAATTGTTCCGTCATCACTATGCTTATCTTGTCCATGGATTTCACTAAAAACGATGTAAAAATTAAAATCCAAATAAAAGATAATCTCACCAATTAGATGTACTTCTTCTTCGAGGAGATTCGATCTTGGTCTCGTTTTCGGAAGCTACACGATTCAAATTGAATATCGATGGATTCTGAGTGACCAGAGTTTGGTCATGTCCATGAGAATGTTCTCCAAAAGCAGCAACGCTGAATGACAAAATGAATAAAAGTTACTGGATAATTACGAACCTGATTTCTTCAACAAAATAAACCAAGAAGAAACCCAGCAAAGCAAATAGCTGAACGAGGGGATAATCCACGTTCCAAGTTCCGTGGGATTGAGCGTAAGCTAATGCATCACTAAAATCCTCATGAGTACTATGAATTTATATAGAATCAGTTTACTTTGCATCAGGGAGAATATCTAAGAAGATAATCCCAAGGAAAACCCCTCCGGCAAAACAAGTGAGGAAGGAAATAACTGTAGCCGGCCATTGTCTCTCGTTGTTATTATTCAGGAGAGATTGTCTCTGTTTATCCATCAGATATTTCATAACCTTTAATCACAATCATTATTAGTTGTTTAGTATAAGGTCTCAAACCTTTATGGGAATCACTCCGAAGAACAGTGTTAAGATGAACATAACAAAAAGTAATACCAGTTTCAACAACGTACTATTCATTATTACTAGTTCGTAGAAATATATCAACTCTCGAGTCAATCTCCGTTTGTGTGGTTAATGGGACTCCTTATCAAAGCGACCTCGAAGAGACGGCCCGAACCTCAATTCAAGTCTAAAGACGAGAATAGCTTTTATATCTGCCCAGACTTTCAGAGTGTTAGATGATGTAAGAACAATAAAAACAATAATCTGATCAAACTTTATTTCATAGTTCAACGAAATATGCAAGAAGATCAATGTTCACGGTGAATGCTGTCGTTCAACAAATCAATATACCCAGAATATTATAATAAGGAGTTATTATGCAAAAGTTTGTGACGAACATTAAAGGCGAAGAAAGTTGAGCAAAATCAGAGGTGTCAATGCGAAGGAACCCCACCGAGTAGCTGGGGCAGTGTTGGCAGTTTGAAGCTCTCTACGACCGTCTCTGATTGTATTGCTTGAGGGAGTGGGTTCTGAGATCTCAGAAGGCCACAGTTGGAAATTGCAGAAATCGGAGGAATCACAGGAGCAAACCTTCACCTTGGCTCCGGATTTAGTTGTTTTTTCAATGCAATCTGGTTGACGTGCAGGGGACTGGGAACAGGCATAGTGTCTTCCGCTAATTGGATGATCCAGCATCAAACAAGCTGAACGACGAGATTTCCTTCATTAATAATAGATAAAGACCACTTACCGCTACCGCCATCTGGTACTTCACAAACGCCTTTCTCGCAAGTCGTCTTCCAGCTACTTTGGGTGCATTTGCATTTAAGTGCCTGGACGGTGGAAAGGCAGCAAACCAAGATGAAAAGTAAGCAGGATGACGCTACTTCTCGAAACTCCATGACTGAAAATGAATGCTAAAGTAGAAGAATTTTACTATTGAATCACAATGAGAGAATTTATAAAATTGCCAGGAAGTCTGGGATCTGGCATCTTTCACGCAAGCCACTGACGCATATACGCGAGATTAGGAGGGTCAGGGATGGAGAAAAACGTATTTATGGAAGAAGGCTTCGAAACAAAACGCTCTGCTGTTTGAAAGGGCACCGAAATTGCCGGTCTGACCAACCAGCTTTATGCACTGTTTATTCCAAGCAGTCAAGATAGACAACAGCTGAATGAATGCAGTCGTCCGAATATGCGCGAGACAACCTCAGGTCCATTTCCGGCAAACAATCAACTGAATTGTCCAAATCTCTGTAGGAAGTACTGGTCAAAACGAAAACAAAGTCGGTGGAGATCACTTTATTTTTTATCCTGCTAGTTCGACTCGGACAAATTAAATGAAGACCACAAGATGGGATTCGATCCCAAAATGGTTTTTGAAATGAAAGAGGACTCGCGATATCTCGTCGCGTGTAAGTAGTCTGTCAATTTGACGTTTCTCGTTCAAATCTCGAAAATTTGCCTCTGCAAATCGAAAAACAAAACTGTCAAAAACAAAGTTTTGCGAAATAAACCGAACAAAGTGGATATTATTTGTCTGAATTAGTCAATACTCCAAATCGCGACAAATTTTTAATCCAAGTTTCGTCGACGAATAAAGAACGTCGATCGCACTCATTGTTCTTCAAAAAGTGGATTCAAACAGAGTAGACAGAAACAACTCGAACAAGGTCATCGACACGAATTGAAAAGACTTTAACAAATCTACATTAATCCCGCTATTTGTTACATTTATTTTTTCTACGAGGGGGAAATGGGGAAAACGAAAATAATAGAAAAATCCTTCACGAATCACTTAGTACATGATAACAACTGGTTATAACGGTCAGCTTTGTCATGTTGACGATAACCTTTCCTCGTTTGAATGCCACGTACTTTTTGAGAGTTGATTAAGCATTGAATACAACAGTGTTTTTTGATTGAAAAGAATAAAAGTTTTAGATGAAACGGGCTTTGTCCCGGCTAATACGTGCAAATGAGGTTAGCAAGTCACGAAAGAGAGCAGCTGATGGCCCAAGGCTTTGACGATCTCATGAGTAAACCTATGAAGTAAAATAGACGCCGAATTCAGAATGCAGTCTAATCTCGGCGAGTGTCTCGCGCGAAACCAGAAGTGGGTGCTGTCAATGGGCGAGTGTGTGAATAGCCCGCTTGGGCACTCTAATGTCGGATCAAACTTCAGTTAGTCTCGACTTTAAAAAACGGAAAATTAGCTAATTCTACATGGAATCCAGCGAGCAAAAATGTCAAGATGTAATTAGAGCTAAATTCTTTCAGAAAAAGAGAGGAAAATCCTGTAAACTTCTTCAAGCGTCACTTTTCTTCCGCGAAAAGCTCGAATTGCAATTAGCAACTCTGTTTTTCGGCAATTTCTCTTAAAAAATGTCTAACTTTAGTCATCGCCTGCAGTTATGTCATTGACACTATTTAGTCCTAGAAAATGGACGAATCGGGCATTCCTTGAAAAACAGCTGACGAAAACAAGGATAACGAATGACCAGAAAACTACTGACTTTGAGTCATTTCATTTTTTATAAATAAAAAAACATGATTAGTGATTCAGCACAGTGGACCTTTATTTGATAAAGAAGTCCCATTTAAATTCAATTCTAAATCATTTTCGTATAGATACATGGAGCAAAGATCAAATTAAATCGTTTCTCAATTTTGTTTTTCTACTAAAATCAACGAAACACCTTGAGCGTTTTTGAACCGGAAAAAATAGGACATTACGTCTAGAAAAGGTGTGTCCCGATGGTGTGGCTATATAGGTTATAATTGACGATGAAATTGAGATTAAGAGAAAGAAATAGCCCTATACGTTTTTGCAGACAGAGTTCGAGGATCAAAATATCGATCTGAGTCTCTCAAATAAAGTCGGTAAGGCGTAGGATATTTTAACCGGTCGTTTTATAAATCATTTGACCACTTTAATTCTGAAGTTTGATTGAATTTAATGACCACATTAGGTTTTTCTCGGATTTCTAGGGCAATGATTTTCAAATTTTAAAATAATATGCAATCGAATAGCAATTTTGTTTTTCCGAATCTTCTGCTTCGATTTCAAAAATACCAATTATTTTTTCTGATCAATTTATGAGAAATTTTAATTGTAATCAAATTCATTTGATAAGCATTGTACTCTGATACAAATCTGCTTGAAAGAAAAGTCAAAATAAGTCCGGACCCCGTCTCACTTGGATCGACTGTTTCCTCTTCACTTCACTATCTGCTGCGGATAATACGGAAGATTTCTTATGAAAACTTGATTTCTGAAAGTAATTTACTGAGATTCATTTGTATAAAAGAGTACTCACCGGCTGACATAATCTTAGTTGTTCCTGAGTTTCTGAATCTTCCGAGTCGTTATCAGGTCTATCTGGAATATTGGATCGCTGTCTCAGGTTATTCCTCTCGCCTTCGAATTCTATTTCGGATCCTTCTTTACTAGCCAAGTTAACAGAAATGTCTGGACCCATCTCCATGCTGGTGTTCATCGATGACTAAAAAAGTTGAATCTACTTTCATTACAGTAATCAGTAACGAACCTGTATTTCGTCCAGTTCTTTGGCACTACATGAAGGTGTCTCCACGTCCTTTACATCATGAAATTTAGCCAGATCTATTTTGTATTGTCCGTTTTCCCTTTGATAGGTTACTAATCTCGCGAATCTTTTCCCCCATAGGATCTCGTTTGGGAGATAACTTGTCCTAGCTTGGGTTGTAGATCCAACAGATTCTACAACTCCCTCCAGAAGAGCAATAATCTCGAATCTCGCAATATTTAGCGATCCTTTACTGATTTCATAAAGAGGACTTTCTTCATTGATTTCATGACAGATAGTGATTGGCCAGACTACGAAGACTCTGTCTAGACCGGAATCGTATCCCACGCTCATGTCGAATTGATGGAAAGGGAGGATTTCCCCTTCCAGAGTCACGCACTTCTTAATCATCTGGAGTCTTACATGCGCCTCGGCGAGAACACTTTTCCTGAGATCCCCCACTCTGAAGCACAAGCAGAGCTTATTGTCCCTGAGGCAGATGACTGCATTTTTGCTGAACAATATTGTTGCTGCTCTTTTTATAGGTCTGGCTAGCTTCGCAAAGATGACACCAGCCATTAGTGCTTGACAGATGACCCCCAACATGAATTGGATACACATCGTCATCACTACCAGAGGACAGGCGTCTGTAGGGTACCTAAATCCGTACCCGATGGTTGTCTGAGTGGTAAATGAGAAAATAAAAACATTCAGTGCAGTATTGCCGTTTTTAATACATGGACTCCATTTCTCATCCTCTGTGGAGTGGTCGAGATCTCCATGATACATGATTAGCAGGTAATAGATCCCAGTGAATAGGGACCATGAAAGAACAAAGGACATGGCAAAAAACAAAAGACACCAACGCCATTTTACTTCGATAATTGTTGTAAAAATGTCTCTGTAAATTAATCCTTAATTCGGGCTTAATAACAAAATTAAACATGAGAAAAAAACTCACCGAAAGTATTTCCTATGTTGTTTGGGAACATTAACAAGAGAAATATTACAAATGCCATATTTCTGGACCAGCCTATTCCTTATCCTCTTCGATGCCACCCTGGGCTTCAGGAACCGATTTCTGTCTGGTCTCGGCTCCACACAACCTGGACTGTCTAGAGAATCGATGAGAACACTCGTCTCCATCAGAAAAAATCCAATTAAAAGCTTTAAATTCTAATTTATTCCTATTGTCACTGAAAAAATAACATTACTAATTGAAATTTCGGCGAGTTGAGGAGGAGCAATCAGGATAAGAACAAAAAGAGGTCCCAAAAGACGCGCAGGAAACAACGCTCTTCGCAAAGTTAGTACTTCGTCAATCGGCTACTCTCTTCATCGGTTTACTCCCAATCCTGCATGCTCTCTTTCGCTGGAAACCAGGAACGAAGAAAGAGCTTAGTTTTTTTCAAAATATATTGCTTTGGCGCCGATAGAAAGGGCATTGATTTCACGATCGGTTTTTAAAAAGAGAAATCATATTTCAATTCAACAATAGAAATGTTTCTATTCCAATTGATATTCCACATTTCACTACAGACGCTTCCCAAGGAACTTAATCTGATTAGCTCGAAAAAGTTGTGTCTCGACTTAAATTTCCGAGTATTTTTACTCATTTATTCGAGATAAAATCCTTACAAACATAAATCTGACTTTCGACTAGCAGTCAAATCAGTCATTCAGTCTAGATAATTGCACTCATCAAAAGCTACATAACAACCCAATTTTGAAAATAACCAGTAGGAAATTGTCACGTCTTGTAGTTAATTTATTTTGAAGGTCCAGGAATAGGTTCGGGATCTTCTAGATGCTTTTTAATGGATAATGGAGTGTTTGGACTGGAGATTTGATTAGCAGCAGCGGCAGCAAGGGAACTAAACGAAGAACGGCAAGATTCTAAGCTCGCTACGGAACCGCTGAAATTATCAGTTAACTAATAAAGAAATAAACGAAAACTCACTGAAAGCCAGCGGCATCAAGTAGCTCGTAATACAGTAGGAGTTTTGCTTTGTGGCTAGAAAGACTGAAATCAAATGCCGGTTGATGACTTGTGGCTGGTTCTGTGTATCGCCATTGGAGGATATAAGTTCCTGGCATGGAACAATAATGAGACCCTTGCATGGAGTCACCTTCAGAAAAAGTCACCGGATGTTCCTGAACCGACAAATCTTGATCTAAACGAAGATCAGGGTCCAGAGCGACTGTGAAGGGGGGTTGAGAAACAGTGACGGCTCCTATTGCAGCAGTGACTCGTTCGACAGGATTCAGAGTAGTCGGAGATTGAGGAACTGTATTCTTCAACTTCTTATCAGTGTGATAGACGAGAAATTCACACTCGCCCTTGACGATATCGAAATCCCATGTCAGAACAGAGCCAATAGTAGGAGCATAGACGGCACATTCGTAAGGAGCTCCTCGATGGACAGAAGCCGTAACATAAGTAGAAGTCAGTGCATCGTCTCCGTCCATTCCCATTTGCTCAACAGGTCGATAAAGGTTTTTCGGAACGTGACCTCCAACAGGGGTACTACAATAACAAGGACCTCCGAGGAAGTCCGGCAAATACTGTTCATCAATATATTTACCCAATTCAGAGAGTACGGATTCATTGCTATTCACCATGAACTTCTTTCTGGTGTTTTCATCAATAAACTGGGATATCAACGTCCATAAAACTGGAAAGACTCTTGGAGCCCGAGCAATTAATACTTGTCCCATGGTTTCTGGGTAATTGGCCTGAAATATTACCTAATAATAAATTCAATAAAATGGGAAATTGCACCTCAACGATTTCTATAATTCTCAAGAGAGCCTGAACTCCGGGACGCCAGAGATGCCGCATACTGAGTCCTTCAAGGTCGACCAGCATCGTCCAAGTACTAATCGGTTGTCCCAGTGACTTTGTAGCCTCAGCAGCTTTAACAAGACCTTGTTCACATATTCTCAGAGTCAACTTCACCATGGATTCAAGACCAACTGATCGGAGAAGTCCCTTGACGTCCATCTGTCCCAATCGAAGGACGAAGAGAGGTCTCCCCTGTTTGTCTGAGTGATGCCATGCCCCAGGGAAGAATTGTAGCAGAACAGGGGGAGGTTGAAACTCTTGTAGGATCTTGTCGACATTATGTTGTTTCCTCCAGAGCAAGCTGCTGATCACCATGTCACGAGCTTTAGCAACATCGAAATCTCTGGCACGAAGGAACCGAAGAAGATGAGCATCGTTCGGCAGCTTTCCTTTGTGAGCTGATTGAAGACCATATTTCAGTTCACACAAGCGGCTTTCCTCCAAGGGAGTGAGTTGACCCAAGAATCTCCGAATGTATTCGGCCTCGAGTTTGGATTCAGCTACAAGAAAACGTACATTACGGCGTGGTTTACCACTTTTATCGTAGCGGCGTGCCAGCATCCACAAAAAGTTAAATAATAGTTTAAGAACAAAGATTTCTGGTTTCACATTGCTGGCTTTTTAATAATTTAAAGAAATGGCTTTCCGTTGACGCAATAGACAGATCTTAGAAGAATTGAGTGAACTTTTAACTGGATTCGAAACACAAAACCGAGGCGTAAAATGTAAACAGAACTACTCGCGCAGCATTTCGCGCTCTACTTTGAAGCAGAACTAGCAAAGCAATCATCTTGTGATGAAATACAAGAAGCAACTTGGGGCTTTGATCGAGATCAAATTCTTAAACAAGAAAAGACTTACGATCATCGATGCTCGGACCTCGTATCAAGTGGCCATTGGATTTGCTCGTTGACGGACCTTGAGTCGTCGAAGCTGCGGATTCCCGACGAGCATTGATAGTAACGGAATTTCCTCGAATAGTTGGCGTTTGAGAGTTGCTGTGTTTCCGCTCTGAAGTCCGCGATTCGACATCATCGTCGGTCTTAGAAACATCAATCGCGGAATCTGCCGGGGATTTGGAGCTCTGTTCTTCCTCTTCGGTGTGACTGTCAGTAAATAGAGGAATGTAAGTGACTCCGCTCTTGATCAAGTCCTCGATGAAAAACTCTAGGATTTCCTTTCCCTTAGCCAAATTAGCTGCATATTGCTTGACAGCCAACTTCTCGACTGCATTTTCGAAGCCGAAAAATGACTTTACGTCTAAGCTAGCACTCTGTTCAAAACACGTCCAGTCAGAATTCTCAGCATGTACGTAGTAAATACAATTTTCTTTGATAGCAATTCTACTAGAAAACGAAATATTCGTCGCTTCTATCTCAAGACGCCGTTCACGTCGGTCCAAACTGTTCTTTTGATTAAAATACACATAATCAACACCAGCAATCTGCAAAAATACAAATTGATATATGGGACACGAAATTTATCGATGATTCATATATGGAAAATAGACAAACCTTTTTGAGAAGATACGGGGCATCAACGTTGAGCTGGCATTTCCGATCGATTACTTCAACAGCACCGTCTGGAGAATGATATTCTGAGGTGATCTCCGAACCAACGAATATTGGGATCTGTGGGCAAGTTGGAAACCTCTTCTGGTAAGCAGCCATAACAATCTCGAAGGGATGTTTGTAGATTCGAACAGGGCTTTGGTATGTCTGAACCATCTTGCTAAGGTCTGAAAATTATCTATCAGAATGTTCTACGAATCACATCGTTCGAACTGCAAAAACGTCATGCGAAACCGGCCTAATCAGCAATAAAAGTCAGAGAACCAAACGGGTCATTCCCGTCAGGAGATAAAAGTGCACTTGGCAAAGACCATCGGGATGGAATAATAAACATGTGGTTAGTTGCGCAGTCGACAAACCGTTCGACTCTAAGTAACGCGGACTCAGGTCGCAATCAATTCTAATCGAACAAATGGCTAGACAGACAAGCCAACAACATAATGCACATCCCGTCAAGTATTGTTGTTCGTTAAAAAATGGGAAATAAAAAACGACGACGGAAAAGGAATTCTGAACCAAAAAGTCGATATAACGCTCCGAGCTGGAAAAAATGACAAGAGGTCGTGCGTGATTTATTGTTCTAACTGCTTCTTTTAATTGAATCTCTAATAAAAGCAAAAAGCAGAAATTTGGGAATTCGGAAAAAATTCTCAATAACGCGAGGAAAGATGTGGATGAAACGCACGCGACGAAGTTTGTCCAATGCTTTTGTAAACCTGAAATTGCGTACTGATCCAGACATTTCTCGAAAAAGGTATAATAGAGAAATTGGACAAATTAGTGGGGGATTTACAGAAACAAGTAGAAGCGACAAGTGTTGGCCAGCAACCTGACAAGCAAACGGACAAGGAAAAGGGAAAAAAGAGCAAGGTTGACGCAGCATGCAACGATTTTCTAGCATTCGGGGAAGTTATTAGTTGCCAAGTCCTCATTTTCTGCTTTTAAAAGAATAGAAAATTCAGGGTTCAAAATAGAATATTATACAATTCTAACGTGCGCAATTGGGAGTACGTAATTGGATTTTCGGGAGGGAAATTCTCACAGGAAATGTAGCAACGGAAAAAACTTCCGTAGATAAATTGTTTTCTTAGGCAAACAATCATCTAACTCAATTTTCTTTTAAACGTCGGGAATTTCGTAATTAAATATTTATACTTTAAAATTCTGAAAACTCAATGCAAAAAGAGATCAAATCCACTTTCAGTTCAGTTCCTCGTAATAGGATCGAAAGACCAGTTTTTCGAAATGGCGCAATAGTCCAGCCCAAGAATAGAGGAAATTTCGTCGACACCGGTTACACACTTCCCGGCAGCAACGCTGAAAATCTTGCCATCACCTCGGGTCCACGACTGATGACCTCCTTGATTATGGCATTTAAACAGCCTCAACCCCTGAAAGCATTGATGATGAGATTGTATTTCTGATAAAAAAGTGTACCTTGAGCGAGTCAAGGCAGAGTGTACTCGATCCCATAGGTCGAAGTTCTTTGTTCTCCGTTAATCGCCATGTCTGCTCTCTCCTTGTTCGTCGACAAGGCTCTAGGAACAGACGAGCTCCCTTTATCAATCTCCCAGAAGTCATTTCGGCCGTGAGACAAAGGTTCGATTGATTTCCTTCCAGGCGGATCTGAAACGAAATCGGTTTATGCATAATAGAGTTTTCATACATACCGAGTACTTTTCCAAGTAGTTTGAGAACTTTTTCTCAATGACTTCAGCAGGGTGGTTCCCGGGCAAAAGTTTGGGATAAATGTTCTCCAAATACCATTTGAAAGATTTGCAATGAAGTTTTTCTCGCAGATTTACCATTTCAGAAATGTCTCCATAGTCTGTTTTATTCCGTAAACGTGGTCTGGTCTTGAAGAAATCCTCCTTGTACTCATCCAGCCAGACCAAAGCCGTTCGTAGTGAGTTCTTCCCCATGGAATCAACTCCTGTACCGTATGGACGGCGTTTTCTGAAGATATGGCCTATTCGACTGCATGGGATGATCTCCAATTCTCCCCCACACATCCAGATCCTGAACGAAATCTCGACATTTTCTGCACCCCAAACGTCCATCCCTGAAAGTTCGACTATAAACTTTGATAAGAGTGTACAAAGTTCACCTTTGTCGTATTGGCCAACCTCATAAAAGAAATTTCGATTGATTGCAAACAACCCTCCAGCCATGGTAGCTGATTTCAATGGTTTGATGTAGTTTGTAGGGTCATCGAAGTAATGTCTGGAAGGATAGTCCCAAATGAAAGTCAGGGCCCAATTGAAGCCGCCCGTGCAGACAGGGGAAGCTACGTATTTCATATTATCTGCATTTATAATGTCGATAATCGGACAGACCACTCTGAAATAGTACTTTTAAAAAACAGTGTTGAACTGGACTTGATTACCTCGAGGGGGATTCTTTGATTCTGTCAAGCAAGGGAGGAAGCCAGTTTTCATTCACCTCGCAATGACTATCTAAAAAAACCAGCACTTCCCCTGTGGATTGGGCTGCTCCGAATATCTTCGCCCGGATCAATCCTTCATTTTTCTCGGTTTTCAACAATCGGACCTTACTCTTCGGCCAGTTCTCTTCAGCATAAGCTCTGACTTCAGCTTCTGGATCCTTGTCCAGATCACTACAGTCATTCACCAACAGAATCTCTGTCACCAGCTCCTTTGGGGTTCTATCGATAATACTGTTGACCATTCTGATTAAAACCGACGGCAGTTCATTGAAGTAGCATATAACGATACTAGCTGATGGCAAAACTTCGCTGTAAACCTGATCTTTGCATAAATGATGTCGAGAATCAGGAATCTTCCTCCTTGGTCCGATCTTGTCGCTCAATAGAGCGTTGAAAACGTAATTGCGGAATCCCTTCTTATATCTCTCCTAAAAGATATTCATATATGAAATCAACCAGTAATGGCTCTTACGTCTTCTTCTGGTCCATTAATGACAGCAAGCTCAGTTAGATTGACTTCTGGAATTTTATCCATACCCCACCTTTCTTCATTGACGAGTTCCCGTATTTTCGGATTCACTGTAGGTTCTTGTATCTGCACTTTGACGACCTTTTCATCAGAATTCAGGAAATCAAAAGGATCGCCGTTTTCGACAGCTCTATCTTCGTTTCCTGTATCAATGTTTACCGGTTCAATTTTGTTCCCATCAACTTCCAACTCCGCACCATTGAATTTCACATCGTCTTTGTTTATATTATAGTTAACATCGACATTCTGCAGCTCTTTTCTTTCTCCTTCAGAAGGAAGTTCGTTATCAATACTATTGAAATTAGAAAACGAAAATATCAACCAAAGAAACACAAATACCAGCAGGACCAACGGCCATCGTCGACGGACAAAACTCATCCTCCTCATTTCATTCCGATTCACGGATTACCCGTATCTGGACACTGCACAATAAAGATAGCAACCAATTGTCGATGAATCGTTTATAGTGGACTGCAATCAAATACAAATGCAGATGGAAGTCCGCGCATGCAAAGGAGTATTTTGTCGCAGTCAGTCTTTCTTCCCATCCACCCAGCGGGCTGACCTTGTTGCTTCGATCGAGCTCGTCTGCCCATTGGATAATATTTGCTTTTTTCTATTTCTTTCTCGTCTCTCAATATCGTCAGTGTTTAATCCAATAGGTGTGAAAAGCTGACCAAGCAGATAAATGCAAATCACTATTTTCAATTCGTGTGATTCCAAATGGGGATTGAACAAAGAATAAATTCAAAGCGTCAATGTCACTGATCAGTACTCGAGTTTACGCAAGCTCTTCAAAATAACTCGGAGCTACTCTCAATGTCCGAACGAACTAGATAAGCACCGATCCATTTACAAAAAGGAAGTTGTCGTCATTTGCTTAAGGTGACCTGTGATGAACCTGTTAACTTTTCTCTTTTTTCTCTACTATTCACTCGAAATAGAGGCTAATTTGGGGGGTAAGCCTAAACCATATTCTTCGATGAATTCTCGAGTTTAGGTGTTCTTTGTCGACTGCCTCGGGACTCCGGATATCAATGTGGAGTCTCAGTTCCTCATTCGGCTTATCATTTCGATGTCTCTGTCGGTCAATGTATCGAATTTCTCTTTAATGGATGCGGTGGAAACTCGAACAGATTTTCCACAAAAGAGGAATGTACGAAGGGATGTGGGGCCTTAGCACGTTGTCTCAAGGGTCTTCCGTTAATGGACACCTTCGGGAATTTGAAGCATTGTGAAGGAGACAGGATTCCGTGTCCTGGAGGTTACGACTGTGTTGGTCGAGGAATGGAATCTGTTTGTTGCTGGAAAGCCGATAGGATATGTGGAATGTCTGTAGATGCAGGGAAGCATTGTGGTACCGTAAGTGAGACACGGTTCTTTTACGATAGTGGAGCTAATCTTTGTCGTCCTTTTGCTTATCTGGGATGTACTGGTAACGAGAATAACTTTAAAACCAAGGGCGAATGTCTGAAGTTCTGTGCTCCAGAAAGTAGGTTTTATTATTGTCCTTTAGTTAAATTTGTGCTTTTAGTTTCTTGTCTGAAAGGTGATCCGTGGCCAGATCGGTATGCTGTCAGTCGAATCGCCAGCTGTCATACAGATAAGGATTGTCCTCATAACTATACATGTATTCAGCGAGGAAATCGGAAGGTCTGTTGTCCCAGTGCCGATTTTGTCTGTGGAAGTACGTTTGACACAAAAAACTTGTGTCGACGAAGAAGAGATGAAACTCGAAATACTTGGACCTTTAACTACAAAAAAGGCCAATGCACTCAAGTGGTGGTTCCATCCTGCTCCGAGCAATTGAACAGTTTCCCTAGTTTAGAAACGTGTTCGGATTATTGTATCGGTACTTGTCCTGACGGAAGCGAAGTTCACATTAACCCTTTCACGGATCAACCTCAAATGTGCAACTTGAAAACCAAGAGTGGGTGTCCGCTGGGATATGAGTGTATTAAGAGATCAAAGTACTCATCTATTTGCTGCAAGACGACCCCGACATGTCCTGCTCCAGAAAGCATGATGCTGACGGCGATGGGGACCGGAGAAGTCGTCAGATGTGTACCTGATATCGAGAAAAGTTGTCCAGAAGGATACACATGTCAGAAAGCCCCCAACAACGTAAGTAATAGTTACACTTTTGATTCGGACATAATTCTAATCTTCAGGAACACATTTGCTGTACTCCTGCTTTGGAGTGTCCTTTCGGATGGAAAGCTCTCAGACAAGAGTTTAATCAGCCTCATATTTGTACTTTCGGAGTCGCTGGAAACTGCCCAAGTGATGGTTATTTTTGTATCAAAGCAGATCTGGGCAGTGCTCCCATTATGAAGAACATTTGTTGCAAACCCGAGAAGACCTGTGTTCTCCCTTACGTGGATGAGAAATCACATCGACCTCGGAAATGCTTCCCAGGAGAAACCGTCTGTCCTCGAGGAACCCATTGCTTAGCTCTGGGGGAATCAGACAAGAATGTCACATCACCTATTTTTTACTGCTGTCACGATGTTGATATCTTTACTTGTCCGAATGGAGAAATGCCAGTTATCGATCAGAAAACGAACAGACCTAGCAAGTAAGCTGATATGGGAAATACAATAAAAACACGGATTTTTCAGATGCAATCCTTCTGATCCAAACACTTGTACCTCAACACACTCGTGCTTAACACTCTTGGATGGTTCCCATTCGTGCTGTCCGAACCCGAAGAAACAGGAGATTTGTCGACATCCTGTCACCAAATCGAATGGTCAGATGATTTCTTGTATGAACGAACGGGATAAGAGATCTTGTAAGGGCAGCTGTCGATTGACAGCAGATATGAAATATCACTGTTGTCGTAACTAATAAAAATCATCAGTTTGAGGTTACATAAGCAAAAAAGTCCTAGTCCCTAAAACAAACTTCTTATCACAATAATCGTGAAAAATACATGCACAAAGAGAATTTGCTCGGAAACGACATAGAATCCGGGTTATCATTGATTAACACCCTTATCTACAAGTGCTTTCGTGCTCAAAGGTCTTTTGTTAATTTTTTGGAATTGATTGGTGAGGTTCTGATCAAAATCCCCGGTAGATAAAATGAGCGCAACCCCGAAACCCGATGAACCCATGCAGATATTCGTCTACGCAGCCCCCCTGATCCTTGGGATGAGTGTTACTCTCTGCGGCATCCGATTATGTCTGGTTTATTTGCTACACATCAGGTTTGTGGTTTTTGATGGATTTCCTTCGGAATGATGTAATTATAGAAGTCAGAGAGTGCATCCACAGTCCTCGGGTCAACAGACTTCCTCGATCGAGGACACCGAACAACCATCTACTCTTTCTCTCTCTTTTTCAAGAAGTCCATTTTTCGAAATATTTCGGCATTATCCACCTCCCCCTACGTACGAAGATACATTGAAACATGCCAGGACAAATCCTACTGCGCCAGCAATCTCAGTTATTGAAATCAACGAAGAAGTCTTTGAAGCGAATCCACCACCATTAGAAGCCAATCCTCCTCCACCGTATTTTCTTGAATCTAGAAGAACTTCTGTATCTAATAATAGCATAATACGGTGACGATAGCGGGTAAAAGTGAAATAAATTTGAACAATTTTCGATTTCATAATGAAGCTGATAATTAATCTTGAATACACGCTTTAATACAAAACTTATGACGAAAAACCACCACTACGCTCTAAACTGGCATTCAACCTTCAATCTGCATCCGCGATGGAGACTGGACGCCTACAATGGAGGAGAGACGCACATAAAGAGTCCACTAGTAAGCCAGTCTTTTCATTCGGTCTAGTTCTTCATGTTTTCCCTCTGGCGTGGCGACTCGCTTACTCTCTCTGCTAGCATATCGTTGACGAATTCAGCCATAATTCCTTCCATATACTTCACTCTCAGTAATTTTTTAGATGATCTCCTAGTCGGAACAACGATCGAGGGAAAATTGAAGTTGACTCTGGCAGATCTTGTTGAATATGGGTGATAAAGCTATCTTGACCGAAGTTCTTGAGGCTTCGAAGTTAACGGACACTTACTCCAATTTGACAGCAAAATCTTTAATCAAGCAGTAAGTTTTGTATTTTTACCTACAATCTATTTCCACGTGGTTTGTTACCAGAGATTTAAACATTTTGAGGCTCCGACTAATAAGCGAAATGGTCGACAAACAAAAACATCATTGAAGATATTTTTAGTCCCGAAAATCTTTTATTGAAGAAGTCTTTTTAGATTAAAAACAGGAGGAACTGAAGATGGAGGGAGTGTTCGTTACGAAGGACTCGAAGGAGATGTGGAGATTATCAACTCTTCGGGAGCTCCTGAAGAGCCCGGGAAGGAAACTGCTCCAAATTCCGATACCTTTACTGTAGATGACGCCGTAGAGTACCTAGGATTCGGCAAATTCCAGTTTAAATTGTCGTTACTGACAGGATTAGCTTGGGTGAGTTCATTTTACGACATCATACAATGGATTATTTCTGTTTTCGAGAATGCTCATTCTTTTTTATTCTTTGTTTTGCGCATTCAGCAAACAAAATTGGACCAAAATGCCAGCGGCAAAAGAGAAAGGGGGAATCGATTCTTATTTCCTAGGGACGGCATTGAAAAAACGAGCACTGGACAAGGTCCTGTGACATTGAAATTCAAAGTAGACAAGCTGTCAATAAATTAACAGACATTGCCTAAGGTGAGATGCCAATTTAGATGGCGGATGCAATGGAGATGATGATACTATCGATACTCTCGCCGGCACTATACTGTGAATGGGAGATCAATACAGTACAGCAAGCAATGATAACTACCTGTGTCTTCAGTGGAATGCTCTTTTTCTCGACTATATGGGGTGGAGTTTGTGACAAGTTTGGCAGAAGGACTGGATTGATGCTATCAGCGTTGTTGACGTTCTCTATGGGAGCATTGAGTTCACTAGCCCCAAATTTTCACACCTTCCTTCTGCTTCGAGGATTGACTGGTATTGGTATTGGAGGGGTTCCTCAATCGTAAGTTTGTTGTCGAGAAATGAATAAAATTATCCCACTTCTAGAGTAACTTTATATGCCGAATTCCTACCAATGGCTCAGAGAGCAAAGTGTGTTGTACTGATTGAATCCTTTTGGGCAGTTGGAGCTGCTTTTGAGGCGATTCTGGCTTTATTCATCATGGAGACTTGGGGATGGCGTTGGCTACTCATCTTTAGTTCTCTTCCACTGCTGTTCTTCGCTATTGCTTGTTTCGTAAGACATATTTCTGCTAGTTAATCATGTAAGATTGATTTGCTCTTTTAGTGGCTTCCTGAAAGTGCTCGTTACTTGATGGCATCTGGAAACACTGAAGCTGCATACATGACGCTTCAACGAGTAGCAAGGGAAAACGGAAAAACAATGCCGAAGGGGAAACTCATCGAACATTCCAATCACAACGTAAGTATCCATCAGTAAGTTCTGGAAAACCACTCAAATTCCAGCCAGAACACCGTGGTCATGTAGCGAATCTCTTTGTCGGTGAGTTTTTCAAAACGACACTATTACTCTGGTTCATCTGGGCCGTCAATGCCTTCTGCTACTACGGAATTGTACTCTTCACAACAGTTTTATTCCAAACTACAGACCAATGCCATGGCGGAGGAAATGTCACCAACGTAGCTTCCACCGGATGTCGTCCTCTCGTCCAGAAAGACTACCTTGATCTGTTGTCGACTACATTATCCGAGTTTCCGGGGCTCATACTCACTGCCGGAATTATCGAATGGCTAGGAAGAAAGAAAACAATGGCTGTTGAATTCGGAGTTTATTCCATCTTCATGTTCCTGCTCTACTTCTGTCTCGATCGAGCTTGGGTGACTTCCTTTATTTTCGTCTCCCGTGCTTTTATTTCTGGAGCATTCCAATGTGTCTACGTTTACACTCCTGAGGTTTATCCAACGACGCTGAGAGCCATCGGATTAGGAGCATCTAGTTCCATGGCTCGATTGGGGGTACGGAGTTCATTAACATATGGAGAACGAATCATGGAAAGTGTGACACTTGATAGATTTTCGAATGGTGAATCGGACGGTAGGTGGTATTCCAGAAATGAGGTTGGTTTCATATACGAAATACTAAATTGAAAATTATTCCGTAACCAAGCCAGACAAATTCATATCTTATTTACAAAGAACCAAAGAAGATAACGAATAATATGAGACCAGCAATTAAGTATTTATATGAAATCTGTAGTAAATAGACAAAGACAGTGAAAATATCGTATGTTCGTAGACGGAATTGTTAATTACAAGAACTTGGGGAGGTGAGCCCAGTACTCGATCCCTTTGCTAAAAACTTTTTTAAATGACTAAAAAGAAAGGTGATGAAATATGTGTGAGCAGTAAATGATATTTTTTGGTACTTGTCGGTTACATGCCGGCACGAAAAAAACTTTCGTGTCGGGTCCACTTTTTCGTAATTTTAGTCAGTGCGGGGTTGATTCGTCAAGTTTGGACAGTGTGTAAATTGTTAATTATGCATGGACAATCGGCTTTCGGGCTTAAGCATTTATGCCAAGGTGATAACAACACTATGGAAGATTTTGGTAAAGTAATTTATATGCGCTTTCGACATGAAAGAAAATTTTCGCGCCGTCTGTGTAACCGAAAAGTGCCATTATTATTGATCTTTTGAATGAAATTACGAAAAAGTGGACCCGACACGAAAGTTTTTTTCGCGCTGGTATATAATCGAAAAGTACCTATTTTTTTGGCAGTCAAAATTTCAGTTAGTTCAGGGAAACCATTCTTTCCTTCTTACAATTGCAAGTCCAGCCAGTTATTTTTTTTGCAACAAAATACCCAAGAATTAAGCCAGTTATTGCCTTTTGATAAGGAAAAAACCAGTGCGAATAAATTTTCCGATAGGTCCCAACTCTCGTATATTTTTATATGAAAATAACTTAAAAATATGTTTCCTCCGAGGCATCTAACTATTACTATTGGATTGTTGGCATTTTAAGGAATTTATAATATAGTAAAATAACAATAACTTGCTCCGTAGTACGTTTATAAGAAACACCATATGATAGGAATCCTCTGGATGAGATCTACGATTTGATATATTAATAAAATTACAGACCGCATTGCATTTCTAATCTGTTATTTGTCTATTTCCTACGAATTTCATATAAACACTTAACCAATGCTATATCCAATCATTTATGAATACATCAAGTATCGTCCCTAACTCTAATTATGAATTTATCTTACCCAATTGCGGAATAATTTTCAATTTAGTATTTCATATATGAGATCAATTTTATTCCTGGAATATCACACATCATTTGATGCGGTATCTGGAGATCTATCAAACACTACACTCGTTACGACTTGTTCTCCACGTTAGAATAAGAATAATATTGTTTGTTTCAGGCTATTATTACACCCTTCATCGCCCAAGTGGCTTCTGGACATTCCCTCTACATTCCTATCACTATTTATGGAATTGCTGCGCTTTTGGGACTAGTAGCTGCCATCTCCTTGCCAATTGAAACAAAGGGACGACAAATGAGGGTGAGTTTCCTTCGTTACAGTATCTCTTTCAACTTCCTCTTTCAGGAAACCCATTGAACTCAGAAACTGGATATGCCCACGTATCAGTACGATTAGCCAGTGTAGATTCATTCCGGTGAATACAAAGCATATGAAGACAGATTTCGATTTGATTTTCAGTAATGTTTGAATAAACTGTTTCGCAATTCCGTTAATCCCTTTGTTTCCCTTGAAAGACAGGCGGATGTCTGTGTAAGTTGCGACGAAGCCAAGTCAAGGTTACTCTCGGCAATTGCATTTTATTCGTGCGGTCAAGCAAAGGCCATCGGCTTGCTATCGACGTCAGTTCTCCTAGTCCATCTTCTGTCCGTAATTTGCGCAGTTTACGCTCGGCCGTCCATTTTGTGATCTTGAGGAATTACTATCGAGGACAAAAGACGCTTTACGGAGCACTTTGCTCGTCAATTTTCACTTGAGCAAAAAACGAAAGGTGATTGGAACATGAACATTTCAATGCATTGACCTATGCATAATGGAAGAAATTGGCAAAACTCTTGAGTCTTTGTTCTCGATTCGGAGCTACTCAAACAAGTATCGGCGCGACGCATTAATTGGACGTGTCTTAGCCTTGAGAGCTGCCAACAATAGCTCTCGACCGTATTTACCAGGAAACCGAGCATTATGCAAATAAAAAAACTACGACCAAATAGAGATCGACAACGGATCGATCTTCTTATTTAAATTAAACTGTTTCAAAAGCTTGCAATTGCTCCTTGACAGATGCGTACTCGGTTTTTCTAGGTCAACTCAAAGTTTTCTTGCAACACCCCATCACGCAATTTGCCGACTTCCAGGTCTGACAGCCGAAGAGCACTGTCTGCATCGAGTTGCAATTGCTCAAGGTCACCTACACCAAGAAGCACTTGACAATGCCTCGTAAAGCCGTTTTTCGCTAAATCGGAGGGTTGGAGTCAACTTTTTGTCAGTGCCAATTGTTCGGAACTGAATGTCCTTCAGCGAGCAACGGATTACCTTATTCAGAAGCAAAAGAAAAGGAGGACACTCTTCCTCGAAAAACGACAATTATAGCTTAAAGACGTTTACGGTGATCGGGTTTTGACAAAGACGATCGAGAACTTCGGAGACCTCAATTAACTTTTTCCCTGCTTGAATCACGTAAATTCATAATTCTGTTTCCGAAAATCGAAATCTCTTCCTTAGCGTGACGAGTCCATCAAAACAGCCGTGAAATCCGGTCAAAGCTCATCGAAACCTCCGATTATTTTGTTTGTCCAAGAAGCTGATCAGTTTTCAAAAATTTAAACTCTAACCTTGAATACGGAATTTTCGAGGGTGGTAAACCGGATTTTGAATCACTTCGAGTGACAGCCGCCCTTACTCTCGCGATCAGGCAACTTTTTACGAAATCTTGAGTGATCCTTTCTTCCTCCCTCACTGTTTGGCAATAACCTCAGATTTCGTCAGTTGCTATTTGGTAGAAAGATGACAAAGCCACACTTTCCGAGGCAACACTCAATTTTTCATTTTAGTCGTAATTCTTGCGGCTACCATTCTGCCACTGTCGCATTTTGACTCTGTTGGTGATCGACAATGCATGCATGCCTCAACATAACGATGGTAAGCTGCTCTTCGCACTAGCGATCTCAAGGTCATTCGCTTTCAATTCAGTGTTTTGTTCCAAACTCGAATTTTCCTCTGCTTTTGAAAAAACAAGCTCTGACACAATAGATGATTGTGTCTACTGTTGGATGGAAAAGTTGGAAAATTTCGAACATAATTCCGAGCAAAGGCTAATTTACAGTGAGGTCAAGGTTCCTCCGACAAACTGTTCAAGATGCTTTATTGGCTCTCGTTGAAAAGCCTCCCCGAGAACTAGCCAATAAGCAAGCAGGAAGTACTATTTGCTTTTGTCAATTGTTGCCAATCGTCGGTATCTACCGCGTTATAGTGTTCCTCCCAAACTGCAATCTCACGAGCCATCTCTGATTATGGCTTGATTTATGAGTTTAACGACCGACCTGTAGCTTATTCTATCGTATCCCCGGCAGCTTCGAGGTCGTTCGTCTCATTTCTGTCTCTTTGTTGCAAAACACTGCAATTTGCGACTCTCCTCGGATAGACGGGCGATGGGTATAGATGGAAAATTGCCATTCATATCGGCGGTGCCGTTTTGTTCTTTGTCATGATCGCCTCACTTTCCACCGCATAGTCGTTGGAAGCAATGACTTTTGTAATTAAGACGATGAATTTCTGAGTTATTGTCCCTTCTGGAACTGCAGGGCGGGTTCTTTTCTGACTTGTAACTCCGATGTGACATTGCTTTTGGGTCCTACCGAAGCGATACATGGAAGCAAACAAAGAACAACAGCTTCCGGAGTAGTTTTTCGATAGCTAGTGCAGAAGAAAGAGTCGTTAGAACGAGCGGCATTCATCACTTTGAAAGCCGTCTGCGATCGAAAAAGCTAGATCTTGTTATTTCCAAAGCCCGGATGATGCTCCCTCGAGTTTTTCGCAAACCATCTTTCGGAAATTTCTTCGGTTTTGTTTTTGTTCGATTTTATACTTTATAGTTCAATAATGTACACGCCCGAGAGCAGCTGATTGCCACTTCCGAAAAAACAAGCAGTTTTCATGAAGGTTGAATCAATCTCGCTATGCCTCTCTGCTCGCTCCTCACGATCTCTTGCTTCTGCGCAGTCATGTGACAGGTTAACAGCCGGTCCGCGTACCTTCATGCTATGTCGTCTCTTCTCGATCAACTCAAGCGACTTGATTGGACTCCTGGCGACGGGTTCCGTTTGGCCTACGCTCTTTTGATTCGTTTTCTCGACGAAACCTTTTTTGCTTCACTTGCTTTTCCTCTTCCCTACCGGTTCTGTCATTCTCTCAAGAGCTCCCATGGGCAAGTAACAAGCCCAACTTGAATTTGTTGCTCAATTCCGATCGAGCGGACGTTCAATTGCTGCCTTCTACTGTGCGTCATCTACAATCGACCCCATAAGTGGGGAGCTTTGCTGACAGTTTTGCACGCTGGATTTCGAAAACATGCACATGCGTGGCCTCTCTTTCAATAAGCTGTATTATGCCAGTCAGCGAACAAACAGTGGAAGCGAATTAGCCATCGTTACTGTTTCGGCGTGCATCAAGCATTCCCTTCCGCTTTATTCTGTACAGTCTACTTTTCGAATTTCGACGACGGTCGCTGACATCTGGCAGCATCGTGAGCTTGCCCAGGTGCTCTTCAAGTGACTCTTTAAATCGTTTTGTTGAATTTTATTACCTCTTTTGGCTAAACAAGGACAGGACCAAGACAAGTTTGTGCATTGTTGCGTCTCGCGCAATTCTTACTGACAGAAAAATGAGAGAGTTGAGCAAAGCTCGTCATGTCCGCGTCGCCGACCACGAAGGTCATCTCGCAATGTGCTTCGGAGGCGCTTTCACACTCTCAAATGGAGCCCTCCAGGGTGCTGTCTCTCAGATAAGCAATAACCCAATTCCGTTTCAATAAGCGACAATATTCGAAGCGAGCTTATCTTCTCTCGTTATTCCGAGTTTACAGTTGTGTTTCTGAGCTTTATCCCATTGTTTCTCTCACCTGGAAATTTGTTTTGCTAATTAATCTGGCACGAGCTGATCCGGATTCGTGTTAAGTCTATTGGTTGCAAGCCCAAAATCAAGCAAGACCGTAGTGTTTGTCGTCGTTCTCGCCACACGCTAATGGATGTTTGCCTTGTTTGCTTGTTCTCCGCTCCTCCCTTTCGCTACCGCACAGACACTCCCGAAAAGTACAGAAGTAGCTGCTCTTCGTCAAAGCATCGCCAATTGGCTGTTGTTGCCTCTTGAGCACCACAAAACTTGCGAAGCAGCCAGCCAACGATGGGCGAGAAAGAGAAACAGAAAAGAGTGAACGCACTCATCGGAGTTTTTCTCCATCATCGAAGCTGGTTGCTACCTGTTCAATTTTCTCTCGCATCTGACGCAGGCTTACTCACGAATGGAATTTCCATTTATTTTTGTTCATAGAATTCGAGAAAGCTGTATTCAATGTTCTATTTATTATGGTTTCATTTTATTTCATCCTGAACTGTCCTGTCTGTCACCCAGGTGTCATCAGTCCTTCCCGCCTGTTTTACCATGCTTTCAAATCGAAAAGGTCACTGTTAATGAAATGAAAATGAATATTTTCCGTCTCTGCATCGGACCAAAGTAATTTGTTGTTTTCCTGCTCCTTCTGCGAACCTAAATCGCAAGCGTACTTTACCGTACTTTAGCACATTCTTTGAAGCAGCCAGTCGGCTGTCCGTTGTCGCTCAGCTTCTTCTTTTCTTTATTGGCTGCGTTCAGTCGAGAGCAAGCGAACAAGCGGCCAATGGGCGTCGGCTTCAATAGTCCCATTTTTCCGCAATGTTGACGGCCTCAAAAACGACACAAAGTACAGTCAAAGCTCAACTTAAAAAATCGCAAAGCTTCCAGTTCTGTCTGCATTAATTTCCCATTGTCGATTTCGATCTCTCTTTGTTGCCGGATGTTCGGATTTCAGGCACCCGTTATTTTAACTGAACATTCTAAATCTGGCTGATTTTTAAGCGGAATTTTCCTTGCTCTTTTCTGGTATCGATAGCAGTAGCATTTCGCGCCTCATAATCTGGGTAATGTTTACATAACAGATATCAATACAACATACTTAGCCCGAATAAGGCAATGAAAGAAAATCTTTGCGCGAGAGCCTTGCTTCCTTCTAAAGAGATCAGCTCGATTGCGGTAGCAATATTCTGTATGTAAAAGCCACTTGAATTTTGCTTGTCGATCTCTCATCCGAGGGAAATACTGTTTCGGATTTTCGTTTTAGGTAGATGGCATATTCCGAATAGCTTTTATTTGTCCTGAATATTGTGTTCGACTTTGCATAAGCAATTGCCACTTGAAACTGACTTTGCTGTGACGGATTAGCCCTTGAAGATTGCGATCGGGGGCGACAGGAACGAAAAGTTGTAGCAGCTTCAAGGCCATCTCTCACAATGGCTCAGGTCTCGGCCTTGCGACTGCATGAGAGATGAGCGATTCTCTGCTACTCGATTTGCAGCTACTCTGCGATGCTTCCCCGCAGAAGCCCATATGACTGTACAGCGACTCCTCCTGTCATATCCTTCTCTCCCGTGCACATCTTCTCCATAATCATCATACTCGCGCTGGGCTTTCCAAGCAGAGAAAGATGTTTATCTCACCTGGAGCACGATAAAGGACCCAAACCGTTTGCTTGCGCAGTGACCGAGCCATTCGGTCGCTTTTATCTCCTTGACAAGCTCTCTATGCCAAGATCAACTTGGGTTGTTTTGCAAGCTGCCCTGATGGGTCATGTGTTCCCAGAGACCACTTGGTTACCTGCTTCTTTCCGCTTTCGTCTGAAATTTTTTCGAGCGTTGAGGAGTAGCCAGCGGCTTTCAGGTCAATCTAGGTCACTTGCGGAATCCACAAACAACCCGCTGCTCATCGCCAGGCCGCCACAGGGGCGCTTCACTCCCCTCGCCCATTTCGATCGTCTTAAAACGATGCTCTTATGCAGCTCGCTCGCTTGACCGTCCTTGAGCCAGGCTGGCGAGGAGCTTTTGACGATCTAGTTGACTGCGCGTGTTTGTGTCTTCTGTCTTTCTTTTGAAAGAGACAGCGAAGGCATCTACTCACCTTGGAACGGAAGTCGGCTTCCTATAAATAGCTAACATCCGATGCCGACCATCCTTACAAAAGTGATACTGTTTTTGTTTTCACCGCCTGTCGGCTTTTTTTTCATCGAAATGAATGGGTTTCATCGGGTCCTCTCGCATTTGACAATAGTCCGAGTGCCATTACAATTTTGTCTTAGTTTTCATTCTTTTTGTTACCTGTGCCGTGCGGTAGCGAGAGTGCTCATTTTGCAATCGGCGGCCACAGTTTCCTTCTCGAGTGTGTCATCTTCCTTCCGGACTATTTTCGAGATCAATTAGAGCCTCGGTTCAAGCAGACAATTGATGGCATTTGTCATGCTAGCTGCTTCATTATTTCCGATTTAAATATCTAGACCCCAGTTCGGAAACCACTTTGTTTCGATTATTGCTTTTCGTGTACTTTCGATTTTCTTTTGTCTAGGCGAGTACGTGAAAGCGACTTCTTAACATTTGACATAAACATTGTTTCATGTTTTCAGAACCACGGCCGCGCAATAATTCGTCAACGTGCAACCGGGTTTTCATCGGTACACGCTTTCCCCTTTTTTGGTTGCCGGTCTTCCGTTAAGAGGTGTACAGAAGCTCTGAAAAGTTCTGTAAATCGTCTGCGAGCGAGAACAATGCCATATCGAAGTGAATTGAAAAGGCCAGATCTCAAAGGTTTGATTTTGGTATATAAACAACGATTTTCAACGTGTGTTTTCAGGTCAATTCCCATGTTCTGTATGTGGGAAAATATTTTGTCACTCTTCCTCGTTATCACGGCATCGAATGCAAGCCCATTTCAAGAGCTACCAATGCATGCAATGTAACCAAGAAATTTCAAGTAAGTTGGCGACCCTTTGTATTTGTTCGAATCTGCTTGTATTTCCATTTCGCGACTTAATTACCGCGCAGTAGCAATAGCAGGTAGCGCATCTTTTAGTTTTCTCGCATCGCTTCTACGCATTGGAGATGAGAGGAGCAGTAAAAATCAGAGAATACCCTGTAAACTGTTGTCCGTCATCCATTGTACGTGCCATAAAACCGATTTGAAACGGGGAGGGCGCATAGCGTGATTTCTTTTTCAACCTGTGCCAAGGTCGTTGCTTGTTGCTCTGCGAAAAATCCCATTGGCTTGCTGCTTTCATCAATTTTTGGTTTTTGTCGCGAGGGAAATGAATGGCTTCCAACTGGGCAATTTGCATCGACCGGCGATCACGCTTGGGAGCTCACGAACTAGGAAAGGGAACTAGCTTTGGAGCTATTTCTGTACAAAAGAGCGATTGTATTGGTACAACTTTTCATGGAACAAACTTTAGGCAATGAAACACTCAGATCGCATATGATGAGGACCCATCAGATAGCCAGAATGTTCATGTGCCGGTGTTGTAACTGGGCATTTCCCGATAAAACGAGTTTGCATTTACACACGACCAGTCTGTCGAAAACAGGGAAGCCCGGAGAAGTTGCTGTTCTCGCCAGAAGTTTCGCGGAGGGAGACGAGCCGTTGACTCCGATGGATATGCACAATACACCTTCCTCGAGTCCTCCAGACACCAGAGATTCGATTTCTCCGTCAGATCCGAAACCTTCATTCGATCCTCCGACCATGGGAGGTATTCCTTCGGTCCAGATGCCCCATCCGTTACTCTCTAATCCCGTGTACCTCCAAGCTTTCTTGAGTCAAATGGAAATAATGAAACGAAACCAGGAGAGAAATGCAGCAGAAAGAGCAGATGAGATTTTCCCCTTCAGGAAGAATCCTTGGCTCGAGAACAACGCTTTCCTAAATGCTCCGAAGGAACAACAGGCTCTGCTTCTAGCGTCTCTCTACAAGGAAGTGCAGAATAGGAAGAGACAAATGTCTCCAGAAGCAGAACCAAAGGCGAAGAAAGCAAACACGAGCGATGAATATCCCTCCTTAGCGAAATTCAATATCGGTGGAGACAGTGACGGAGCTGGTGAAGAGAGTTTGAATAACTCCACTAAGAGTGAATCCAGCGAAAGGAAGAATAAGAGGAAGTCACGAAAACCCCAACAACTTCCTCAAAATGATCTCCTTGGTCTGTCTGCTCTTGATCTGTTCAACAGACCGGTGGGTTATTTGTTCGATTTTGCAATTCATTAAGTTGTTATTTTGCAGCTCATCAAGACAGAGTTCGAGGAGAAGAAGAATGGAGAAAGCGACGGGGAACAAAATCAGCTGTCTCCAGCAGTATCAGATTCCCATACCAGTGGTAGCGGTCACGAAACCCACGAACCTTCCGAACCCCCAAAGAAAGATGACGAAAAGGCCAACGACTACGCCGAGCGACTGGTTTCCATCAACAAATCGATATCCAAGTTCATCGAGCTGGCTCAGAAGGACAATTTGGAGGAGGAGGAGAAACAACTTGTCTTGGATATTGCCTTCGAAATCAAAGACCAGTGTCTCGATGTTTAATTCCCAAGCTACCGACTCTCCAGGTAACTGGCTCGAATCTTGTCAACTTGCAAACTTAGTCCTGCGTGGTCCACGCGTGCCTTCCTCTACTCTGGAAATCCATAATGAAATCAAAGCCCCAGGTGCTGTCCGATCTTTGTTTTTCCTCCATCCTGACCTCTGATTAAGTCAATACTGAGGAAATTCAGAAACCGGCCAGCGAAGTAGCCATAACTTTTACTACTATTACCGCTTCTAACTTCCTTTTCGTCTGCATAATCAAGAGAATTCAGGATTTATGATATTTTGAATTTTTTGTATATTATACTCCATTTGCAACATTGTGCATTTCTAGCTCCAGTTTCCCGATACGATCACTTGAAGTTGTTCATTGATCAATCACTCTTGAAAGAAATCTCAATCAATAATTGTAGAGTATTATTCACTTGTTAGTATTGATTCACCCAAAACATTCCCCTCCCAAATTAGTGTTCCTGTATTTTGCTTATGATTTTATTTTAGATACTTGATTGTTAATTTAAATTTTTAAGTGTCCATTTGGTCACAAAACAAGGCATTACAATAAAAATGAAATCTAAAAATATATGCTTACAGAAATTGGGGAGTGTTCCGAAAGCTAGTAGAGGAGAGCTATTGGTTTTAGAGGGTGGTCGATTTCGATGTTAAAATACACGAGGAAAATTTGGGGGAATGAAAATCCGTATTGAAAAATCTATTAAAAAAGTACTCAACATCGGTCCTAGCATGAAAGATGTTTTTATTCTTTATAACGGAGTTCCCAATAGTTTTTGAGTTATAATTTAGTTTTATATTACTCAGTCGTGTCTTTCTTCATTGAATATGAACTTTGAAATAGTATTCAGAAGCCGTCGAAGATAGAAGCAACAAAACTATTGTTCGTACCAGAACCGAAGTTGAATAACTTGATCTATTTCTTTGAAGCTGCGGAAAACAAACAAGCTACACACGTAAGTGTTGTCACTCCTCTTTGTTTTCATCTGGAGTATCCTTGTGATTGATGAGTGCAGTGTCCTGGTCGCTGTTCTCTTCTCCAACGCCACTTTCAAGTTCTGAAGGAGAAGGAGTGAAGGGCGGAACTTGGATCCCAATTTCGAGAGTATTGGGACGAGTCATCTGAGATGTGGATATATCGAGAAAGCCTTTCAAGATTTCAGAATGACAGCTATGAACTGACATTGTATTCACAATCTCGACGTTAATGGAATCATTGCTGTGGGCTGAAGAATCCGAAGACCGAGTTTCTCGGTGATTGGCAGAATCAGAACCATGGGGATGGTGAAGATACTCGGCTAAGCTTTCACGAAGACCAGCTTCTTCATTGACAACAACGAAAAGAGAATCAGCATACAGTTCAGGAAGAACTTGGTCAGGACTGATATAATTATCGACAGTCAGGTTACCTAGAGCGGTCAGACACAGTTTCAACCTCAATTTT